>PVKE010015045.1:0-34035 GCA_004027555.1 Craseonycteris thonglongyai
TATATATATTCTTTAAGATACCGTATATAAATTTTCTTCATACAGCAAACTTCTGAGTTTGGTACTATATTTTACCATTTTGCTGAAGTGTTTCAAATATTAAGACTTCCCTTGTGTTCATATATTAAATTAGTAAACAAACCAGCCTTAAAACTTAAGTCTATGTGACTGAAAGTCTATGTTCTTCACTACTTCACCACAGAGCTTCTTTGTTGTGTCTTATTAATCTCATCAAATAGTTATCAAAGACCATGCATAATTGTTCACTCAATGGAGCTTGAGTGGAATAAAGATTAGGTGAGAGGAAAATGAAAAGGGAAAGCAGAGGGTAGTATTTCTTACCTAAATTAAAAAATGAAAGAATAAAAAAACATAAACCAAGGTTAGATTCTGGAAGAAGTATTGAATATATCCCAGCTGGCAAATCCAAACATGATGTTCATTACATATACGAGTGGAGAAGAGGCAAGAATTAGCAGGGTAAGCAAGGGATAATACAAAGCAGAATAGTGCAAATTTAAATTTAGTAACAATTGTAGTGAAAGTGGCAAGTTGTTGGGACAAAGTATATCAATATTATATGTCCAAAGTATCTATTTGTGAGAGTAATATTGCTTCATCTTCTGAGTTTCAACTGGACGAAGCTTTTATATAGCTTCCTCATGAATCAGAACCAGTATGTTTGAATGCTCAGGAGCTCTTGGTATACAAAGTTATGAGCAATGCTTGCTGTATTTTTCTGGTTGCATTATTTCCATTAATGGAGATGAGTGTGTGGAGTGGTAGAGTCTAATAGATAGGTAAGATCAATAGCAAGAGGTAAAATGCATTTATGGAATTGTGGAACACCTCAGGAAAAGGGTAATAATTTTACTTTCAATTTCTGGGAAATCTTTGTAGTTCTTCTTTGCCATTTTGTAAGCATAGATATATCAGCAACATTAAAGTAATTCAAAACACATATACTAAGAAAATATATTATCTCTATAAATTGTACAATTGGAAACCATTAGATATTAACACAAAAATTAGTACCAGTAGAGGGGAAGAACAGGAAAAAATAAACAGTGTGCAAGGAGAAGAGGAAAACTGTTTTACTTTCTAAAATGTGGAGCAAATGTGAAAAGGTTTAAAAACAAGCAGTTGGCATGAACTGTGTGCTAAAATCTAGGCTAGTTTGGTGGCTATGAAAGGGAGCTGCTCAGCTCCCCTGTTGTGAAGAGCATAATTATCTAACAGCTCTAGCAGTTGCCACCATGTTATAATAACTTGGAGTCTACTCCTTCCACAGTCTACTCCTAGGTAGGGACTGAGTGAAATGTGGTTGCTAATACAGATCCATTATGAGGAAACACAAAAGCTGTTCATCAGGAATGTTTGACTTAAAAGATTCTCCATTGACTTAACAGTACCTTTCTTGGATCTGCTGCAGTTCAAGATTCTCTCTAACCAACCCCTCCTTTCCTTTTTACACAGGTTTCATACCTGCATCAGGGTGTGAAGGCTGCTACCATTCTCCTTCTCCTTCTCTCAGTAAGTCTCTTGTAGATATAACTTATTCTTAGTATCTGCTCTTCAAAGTCATTAAAATTGGTAGTTTTTTTACATATGGTATCTTATACAATAATACCAAATTTCTGAAATATTGGTATAGTAAATATCAGAAAACTAAAAATTAAAACTAAAAACTAAATTACCTATGTTTATATACCAGTGATTTTTAAGTGCTGAATTTTAAATGTCATTCTGATATTCTTTAAGTTTACAATATTTCTAACATAAAATTAAAATATATAAATCTAATCAATAACAAAAAATTTAAAGAAAGAGCAGATAATTATACAGTCAATTATGAAAAGAAGAAATACAAATGTACAACAGGCACATGTTCAACACAACTACTATTAAAATGAGGGCTAAAACAATAAAAACTAAACATGTTTTTGATATGTCAGATTAGCAAATATTTTAGAGTGATATTATATATTAAAAATGTTTACCTTGTTATTTTGTAAAAATATTCTAAAGATGTTAATTTTTTGTTTATTATATTTTAGTCTTTTATTACTCATTAAAGTCCATGAAATATAAAGAAGAATTAATAATCTAGCTCTTAAAAACAAACAATATTTAAATAAATAAGTAAATAAATGTGTATTGGAGAACACTTTTTATGAAATTTATATAAAACCTATATGTCATGTTAAAATATAATACAAGTGTAAAGTGGTCCTCAAAATTGAAGTATTACATTTGGTTTTATTTTTGCCTCTTGACTTTTTCTGCTGTTAGATGGACAATTACTGAGCTGAAAAACAGAGTGATTATTTTTTAATTTGGGCAATATGCAGATTTAATTGGTCTAGGTATATTTAGAAATCATGGGAAAATGTTTGCAAAATTCCTAGAGATTAATTATTTTTATATTATCATGAGTCCAGTTTCCACATTTATTAATATTAACTTGTTAGTGAGAATATAACATCATTTTCATGAATACACACACACACACACACACACACACACACACTTGTATTATCGGTTGCTAAGCAATTGAGCACTTACCTCACAATCATGAGGTCTGGGTTTGATTTCTGGCCCTGGCCTGTTCAAACTCATATGCTGAATTGTGTTGCAACTGGCAAAAACAGGGATGGCAGTAATGATTCTTTCCTCCCATTCAGGAGGCCTCCAGTGTGGTTCCTGCCCTGCACAGTCTCACATCTACCTGTGTGGTATTAAACCATTTCATAACTAATGATGTAGAGCTACTGAGTGTGCTCTTGTCCCTACCCCTTGTCTCTCTTTCTCTCTATCTCATCTTCTCTCAAACAATAAAAGAAATCTTAAAAATATATAATTGTATTGGAAAAGATGTTAAGCATTGTCTAGAATAGTCATAAAATCCAATTATTTAATATTCCTAAATCTGAACCATAGAAAAACCATCAAGTATCACTATAACAACTACGTTAAAGAAATAAGCATATATAATTTACTTAATAAGGGGCTAAATAATCATCTGAAGCTACTAATAATGTCTTACAGTATTTAAAAATCTCCAAAGAGGAGAACCTTATGATATTCTATCAACTTTTGAAATTAGTGTATCTGATACCTACTTTAAAGAACTTTCTGAGATAATTCTAGATAGACATGATGCCTATGTTAGGACCCTCCAGAGAAACAAAATCAATAGGAATATGTGTGTGTGAGTCCATGTGTGTGTGTGTGCCTGTGTATTGGCTTATGAATTTACGCAGGCTAGCAAATTTAAAATCTGGAGGATGAGCCTGCAGGCTGCAAATCCACAGAACGGCAGTTATAGGTCAAGTTCAAAGATCATCAGGTTGAAGACCCAAACAAGAGCCAATGTTGTATGGGGGGTCAAGAAATTTATGAAACAAGGGGTTATTGGAGAGGTGGAAATGCTAATGCACGCAGTTTGTGACTTATTATTAATATATGTGCCAAATTTCAGTCTACTTTCATCCACGTTCTTTCAGATATTGCCAAAAATAACAACAACAACAACAAACAAACAAACATGTTAAATGTAAACAAAACCCCAAGGATAGATAAAATTGAATTTTGTACCATCATTAAGTTCCTTGCAAAACAAGAGAAAATAACCTCAAATCATTTTGGAAGAGATGTTAATGGTTTATGAGTACATTTTCCTTGGAAAACCCGTGGTTTACAAGTGGCATAGCCTTTCCAAGCTAGGCAGAGAGTTAACTGAAGACAACCTTTGTCTGCCTGGGATACCCTGTTGAGACCACTTCCTCAGACATTGTCAGAAAAGTTGAAAATTATAGTGGAAGATACCAGAGTGCATGAAAAGCAGCTTGCATAAATGGTTAGGGTATCACCTAGAACCATTTTGAATATTCTCCATCAGCATCTCAAGATGTCAAAAGTCAGTGCAAGAAAATGCTCATGCCACTTCAAATATAATAGTGTGTTAAGAGTTCATGGCAGTTTTTTTGACCTCTGCAGAGACAACAAAGATAAAGTTTTAAAATAGATTGTCACTTGAGATCAAGCTTTTGTTTACGATTACGAGTGTTTGTCAAAGCAAGAGCCTATGCAGTGGCATGGAAAGGGCATGCCACCCTCTAAGAAGTTCAAGGTGTCACAATGGGCTTGAAAAATCATGACTCCTGTTTTTTGGGATATGGAGGGTATTCCACTGATAAATTATAAAGATAACAGTGTCATAATAACTGGAGAGTACTATTCCAGTCTGTTGAAAAAGTTAAAAGAATATGTGAAGAAGAAAAGGAGAGAAAAATTTACCACAGGACTGCTGCTTTTGTACTATAATGTGCCTGTGCACAAGAGCAATGTTGCATTGACTACTCTTTATGGTGGAGGCTTTCAAACAGTAAACCATCCTCTCTGCAGTCTATACCCGCATTTGGCTAATAATTATTTGTTCTCAATATGAAAACACAGCTTTAAGAGAAGATATTTAAAGATGACAAAAAGGTTAAAGCTACACTATTAGGGCAAAAAGAAAACATCTCTTTTGAGGGTATCAACTTAATTGAAATATATGAAAATTGTATTAGTGTTAAGACTGCATATATTGAAAATAAAAAAAATTATTATTATTATTTTTTTACCCTTCACTCTACACTCCCTTCATTCCTCAAAGTTTTTGACCATTCCTTGTAGTTCAAGTTTAAATGCTATCAGGTAAGAGTTACAGAACAATGTTTATTTTTCAGTTCAAATTTAAAGACTGAAACATAATTTTCTCTTGCTAGTGGACAGTCAGTCTCTGGTCCTCTTCAGGCTGCCAACTGATTACGTGAGGCCCACCCACATTATGAAAGTCACTCTGCTTTATTCAAAGTCTATTGATTTAAATATTGAGCTCATCCAGAAACACTCTCACAGAAATGCCCAGAATAAAGTTTGATCACATAACAAGGTATCATGGCCCAGCCAAATTTATAAGTAAAATTAATCATCATAGGTCCACTACTCATCAAATTAATGCCCATTACACATTTCTAAATTATACTTCATCTTCCAATAAAGACTATAACAAAGTCTTATGGTTGCCTAATATAATATAACTATCATGTATATAAAAAAAATCACACTAATTCTTTCACCAGGAGAAAATGAGAATAGGATAGATGATGTTAAACATTCTCTTTGATAATGTATAATTAAATACTAGATTCTAAAGTCAATTATTCTTTAAAACAATATAATATAAAGCCAGTACATCTTGCATTACTTGAGAGAGAAAAAGAATAACACTTTGATATATACACAGACATATTAATAACAAAAAAATACTATGACAATTAGAGCCCTTATTTCTATAGTTTGTCATGCGGTTACAACTGATATTTATAACTACCTTTTTTCACTATGCATTCTGTCTCCCCCTTGTCCTTAGCAAGTAACTCAGCTAGTCATTATTTTTCACTTGGTGGAATGATCAATAGTTTTGTATCTGAAGTGTTTGGATAATTGCTAGTCATGCTTGAATTAGATTATGTTAGTTTTACATCAACTTTATAAGATTTGACAATTAAGTACGTGAATTAATCCTAAGAAAAAGCACTACATACCTCATTGCTGAAGTACTCTCCTTAGGAAGCTATGCACTAAAGCCAGTGCCTGGTCCACCCTTCAAAGCAATTTTGGAATTATTTTTCTGGAATGGCTATCAGAGCCATTGTTGTATTATGCTTAATGTCCTGAATGTCATCAAAATGTCTTCCTTTCAATATTTTCTTTATCTTTGGGTGAAGAAAGAAGTCATTGGAGGGAAGATCAGGTGAGCAGGGAGGGTGTTCCAATACAGTTATTTGTTTATTGGCTAAAAACCCCTTCCCAAACAGTGCTGTGTGAGCTGGTACATTGTCATCTTTAAGAGCTATGAATTGGTGGCCAAAAATTCAGGTGCTTTGTGTCTAACTTTTTCATGCAGCTTTTTCAGCACTTTCAGATAAGTAAACTTGATTTTTTTCTCCAGTTGGTACAAATTCATAATGAACAATCTCTGATATAAAAAAAAAGAGGTTAACAACATTATTTTGACTCTTAATTTGGAAGGATGGAACTTTTTTTGCTTGTAGAGAATTGGCTGACTTCCACTGTGTATTTTGACGCTTTGTTGTATTGGTACATCCACGTTTCATCACCAGTGATAATATGGCCCAAAAGCTGCCTCACATCTCCAAAAGATATTGGCAAACTATAACTCTCTTTTGTTTTATTCATCAGTGAGCTCCTTTGGGATCATTTTTGCATACACCTTTCTCATGCCAATCTTTTGAGTTAAGATTTTCTGGTTTCTCTACTGATGCTTACTTGGCTTGCTATGCTTCGCATGGTCTGCCAAAAAATTTGATGCACTGTTCAAAAACCTTTTGCAATGTTTTCATCAGTTCTGGTTGGTGCTGGCTGCCCTGACCTCCCTTCATCAGTGACACTTTCTTCTCAGAAATAACAATTAATCCATTTGTATGCTGCCATTTTCTTCATGGCTTTATTTTCATCAACTTGGAATAACATGTCCCTGATGTCACTTCCAGTCTGGCCAAGTTGAACAATAAATTTAATATTTCTTCTGTGCTCTAATTCAAGTTCTGAGATACTTGCAATGGCACACAAAAACATGTAACAATAATACTGAATGTCAATCAGCAAGAAACCACCACATGTCTACTCACACACAGCTGTGAAACACTGATGTATCAAGATTACAAAACCTTATTGAATTGTTTGCATAGTGCTGCCAGCATAAGCACATAGTGGCAAGTTCATGACCATGATTATCAGACCTCATAATCACTGGACACAGTTTTATGAAGAGATATCCTAAGTAATCTCTTGTATTGCAGATATACTCTTTCTTACCCACTTTGGACAAACAAACCAATCTCTCCTATAATCAAAATAAATAATCCAGGACAACACTGTAACCACTCCTGCTAGTTTCCTGTTATTCTAAAAGCATAAAAAAGCCAAAGTGAGTGGGTAGCAGTCTTATTGTAGTGTGTCCTGGTGGGATTATTTCTTGTTTTGGAAATAAGCCCTCTAGGCCAGTGGACCATAATATCACAGTGACTGTAAACAACACTTCTGTTATTGAGTCAGTAGGGGTAAAAGTGAGTGGTGTCACCTCCATTTTTACCCCTCGATTTCTTTTCCATTTTTCTTTTGTTAAATTTATTGGGGTGACATTGATTGATATTAATTACATTGTTTCCAGGTATACAATTCTATATTACATTGTCTATACATCGCTTTATGTGCTCAACACCCAGAATCAGCTCACTTTCCATCACCATATGTTTGATTCCTCTTCCCTACTCCCCCACACCTATCTTTCCCAACAACCTCCCCCTTACCCTCAGGTAACCACTAAACTATTGACTGTGTCCATGAGTCTTTGTTTCTTTGTTCCTTTCAGTTTTATATTCCACCTATAAGTGAGGTCATATGTTTCTTGATTCTTTCATTCTGACATATTTTGCTTAATAAGATGTTTTCAGGGTCCATCTATGTTTTCACAAATTGCTGTATTTCATCTTTTCCTATTGCTGATTAATATTCCATTGTATAAATGTACCACAACTCCTTTATCCAGTCATCTATCAGAGGACACTTTGGTTGATTCCACCACTTGGACCCCATGAACAGTGCTGTGATGAACATTGGGGTACGTGTATCTTTGCGAATTAAGGTTTTCAGGTTTTTTGGTATATATCCAGGAGAGTGATTGCTGGGTCATATGGCAATTCCATTCCTAGTTTTTTGAGGAATCTCCACACTGTTTTCCACAGTGGTTGTACCAATTTACGTTCCCACCAGCAGTGTATGAGGGTTCCTTTTTCTCCACAGCCTCTCCAGCACTTGTTATTCCTTGTCTTATTGATTATAGCCATTCTAACAGGTGTGAGATGGTATCTCATTGTGGTTTTAATTTGCATTTCCCTAATTGCTAGTGATGTTGAGCATTTTTTAATGTATCTGTTGGCTGTTTGTATGTCTTTAGGAGAGAAGTGCCTGTTTAGGTCTTCTGCCCATTTTTTAATTGGATCATTTATTGTTGCTGTTGTTGTTGTTGTTGTTGTTGAGCTGCATGAGTTCTTTATATATTTTAGATATTAACCCCTTATCAGTGGCATTGTTTGAAAATATTTTACCCCTTGATTTCTGAATCTGCGATTGGCTCTGGGAAAAGTCCTTCCCACCACAATAATTTTTATTTTATCCATCAGAGTATAAGCTTATGAATGCTAAGTTTTAGCTCAGGTCTATTTCTCTTTGGGCCTAGTGGGTTTCCAACCCCATCCCCAGTACTAAAATGCACAATATTAATAGAAATCAGCATACTTAGCAGCTGGCAGAATCCTCACATTTTATCTCTGACTTGTGGGGTGAAGGCCACTCTGATGGAAAAACCATGTAAAGGCCACTAAAATTTTCACTACCTATGAAAATAGTAAACCAAAAAGAAATACCACACTCCTGAAGAGACTGCAAAGTTAATGTCATCATTAGAGACTTAAAAACAATAGGGGTTGTGATTCCCACAGAATCATTATCCAACTTACCTATTTTGTCTGTGCAGATGACAAATAAACCTTAGAGAATAATAGTGGTGAATAGTAAGCTAATCTACATGGTGACTCCAATTACAACTGCTATACAAGATGCCATTTTTTTTTTAAGATTTATTTATTGTTTTTGACAGAGAGAGAGAGATACAGAGTCAGAGACAGAGAGAAGGGGGAGGGCCCAGAAGAGTCTCCATAGTTGTACATCATTGTTTTTTCCACATAGTTTCATTCCACAGGTGGGCGGGGCTGCACAGGGCAGAAACTGGGCAGGGGTCTTGCCCCGGTGAGAACTGAACTGGGGACATTCCCCAGTTCAGCATATGGGTCTACACGGGCCGGGGCCGGGATTCGATCCTCGGTCTCTGGGGCTGCAAAGTGAGCGCCTAACCCACTGAGCCATCCCGGCTTCCCCAAGATGCCATTTTATAGTTTGATAAAATTAACACATTACCTGATGCCTGGTATATAGTTATTGATGTAGCAGTACTTTTACTTTCTCCATTCATTTTAATAAAATCCACCAGAAAAGTTTGCTTGTACCTGGAAAGGCTAGCAATGCATCTCTGGTGTCCAATCTCAGGGACATATTAATTTTAGAGCTTTATATTATCATTTAGTTCACAATGATCATGATCTCCTCTTCATTACACAAGCTATAATATTTATGACTTTATGCTGATTGAATCCAGTAAAAAAGTATCAACTATTTAAGCTTATTGTGAAACATTTGCATGTCAAAAATGTAGAGACAAATCTAATAAATATCCATGGGTTTTCACCCTCAGTGAAATTTCTAGGGGACTACTATTGTGTAGCATGTAAAGATATTCTTGTTAAAGTTGTTCCACCTAACCTTTCCTATAATCAAAAGAAGAAAAAGAAAAAAATAAGTGGCACAGTTTCTAGTGAGTTCTTTGAAGTTTAGAGCAACATATTCCTCCTTTGGGTGTGCTACTCTCGTTCATTTACTGAGTGACCAGAAAAGGTTCTAATTTTGAGAAGGAAAAAGGCAAACAAGAGAAAGTTTGAGCCTAGTTTATAGATTTTTCTGCATGATACACAGGGACAATTTTAGATGGACTAGAGTCATTCTTTAGGGTATTCCTGGAGGACTATAGTAAAATGAAATGTCCCCAGTACTGCAAACTTTGGTCATTACCCAGTTATTCACTGACTAAAATTAGGAATGGCCAGACCCATGATGATATACTGATGGCTATGGCAGTTTAGCTGGATAGTTAGAGCCTTCAAAGAAACATGATTGAAAGATGGGTGACAATGAAGTCTGAGAAAGAAGTAAGTGTGTAAATAAACTTCTATAATTGAATAAAATATCAAGACAGGTGTGTGCCACGTGAATGCTCATAAAGGGTGACCTCAGTAGAGGCTTTTAGGAATCAAGTGGTCATGATGTCTTACCATGTAGATACTAGGCAAACATTTTTCCCACTCAACTCTGTTCTTTTATAATGGGCTTGTGAAAAATGTGGTAGTAGAGATGGAGGTTATACATGGGATCAGCAACATACACTTCCACTCACCAAGGCCAACCTGGTTATAGAGAGTGTCCAATCGGCCTTTAATAGAAACTAAGCCACCAATTTGGCACGATTTCCCAGGATAAACAACATCTACCTCCTGGCAGGTTGATTATATTGAATATTTTCTTATAGAAGGGACAGAGTTTACCATGATTGGAATAGACACTTACTCTGGGCACAGGCTTGCATTCAATACATGCAGTGTTGCTTTCTAAACTGCCATTCATTGGCTTATAGAGTACATTATCAAAGGACATACTTCCACACAGCATTGCTTCTGTTCAAGGAATTCACTGTATAACAAATATAGTGTAGCACTTAGCTCATGCTCATGGAATTCACTAGTCATGTAATATTCCCCACCATCCTAAAGCAAAAGGCTTGATAAAATGGTGGAATGCTTATTAAAAGATTAAGCGGCTGGGCCAGCTTGGTGTCTAGATGTTGTACGGCTGAAGCATGGTTCTTGGGAAATCTTAGTGAGCAGTATATGTTCTGAATACCTGTCTAATACAATGTCTTCATTTCCAGAATACCTACCTAATTGTATTTATGGGTTTTTAGATACTTTCAAATAAAATAGCCTTCTTTAGATCTTACATGAGCAAAAAATTCATGCCCAGAAGACTATATATGCATACATCATAGCCAGTGTGTTTCAAAGTTATGATTCTTCCATAGCAGCTGTGTAATAGGCAGTCTTCGTGTTGGAAGCTTTGTGGTTATATAGCATAGACACTTGAATTGGTTTTAATATTCATTCCAGCAAATTTCAGTTGTGAGGTTTTAGGTGAATCAATTGATCTCTACTTTTTAACACCTTTATGTTGGAAGTTCCTGGCCCATTTCCTGCCCTGCATGGCCTGTACCTGTGTGGAACAAAACCATGTTGAAACTGATTACATACAACTATAGAGACTGCTCTGGGTCCTCCTCTTCTCTCTGTCTTTCTCTGTGCCTGTCTCTTTCTCTGTCAAAAACAATACTAAAAAAAAAAAAAAAAAAAAAAAAAAAAAAAAAAAAAAAAAAAAAAAAAAAAAAAAAAAAAAAAAGACCATTTTTGGGAATTTACCAAAGCTTCAGCAACAATGCTAGAAAAATAAAAGGACTCTGATACTATGTAAAAGTAACCCCTCCATATGCTTGGTTTAGTACATGTAAGCAGATTATTACTATATCACATAAAAAAGGCAAACACCAAAATCCTGAAAGAATTAGGCAGAATTTCTAAGAGTAAGAACACCTGAGCTAAGTTTTGAAAAGTTTTAAAAGACAAATAAGAATAAGTAATTCAGAATATGAGTGTGGTTGAATGGAGCATCAACTAAAAAACTAGGGAGTTTTGAGTGTGTTTAGAATAAATTTCTAAATTTTCAATGGAGAGTGAAGCTGAAAGAAAAAGGTAATGAAGGTCGTATTTGCCACATTGAAAAATTTTAATTTAAAAAAAATTAATGGAGAAGGGGGCATTATTCTTGCTACATTTTTTATTTTAGAAGATTTGATTCTGAACAAACCTTTTCTTGGTTCTGGTCCTCCTGTGGTTTGTAATCTTAATATCTTTAGATGCAACAGTTAACTGTTCCTAAAGTGTAGGTTCTGGATTCTTTCTGACTTGCTCAGACCAGACTGCTTTGGGTAGACACTTGGCTCACATTGGTTTCAGTAAATTCATAGTAGTAATCTTATTGAGTGGAATTGACTGAAGTCCAGGTAATGAATATGATTTGATGGTAACAGGTAAATCTTGCTTCTAAGTGGTATAAAGAAATGGGTTTAAGGATACACTGTCACCTAGTAAGCATCAGTATTACTTTTTGACAAAAGAAGGACATTTATCTCTGGAATAGGGACCAAAGCTGAGTATATTTGTGTCTCAATAAGGAAAAACCTTAACACCTGGATTTACTTCTTTACGTCCTCATCAAGACATTGTATAGTTAGTTACCTTACCACTCTTAGCATCATTGTTAGTGAAGAAAATAATTTTGGAATTTGATCAGATCCAAATGGTGGTGGGGAAGACTATAAGTAAAAGTGGTATGCTTTGATCTTTGTTCTACCTAGACCTGACAGCTCTTTCAGGTAAGAAATTGTGTATCACATAAAGATCATACAAGAATAATAATGTACAATGATTTGTCTCATTCTAATTCATTGCAATTGTTATTTTTAATTTACAGACTGAAAAATAAATATAAACACCTCAGCATTATTCTCTGCTTTATTTGCCTAATTAGAATTAATCATATCATCTGAAAGCAGGAATATCTCTGATCCAAGAAAGGCTATAATTTTTAAGATAGTCTCAACTCTCTTAATTTTTATTTTTATTCAGAACATTAATCTAACCTTAGGATTTATATATCTTTTTTGTGTATAATGGGAAGAAGCCTATGGAGTGTTAATATTCTACATCTCTTCTGAGAACATTACAGGAAAATATTATATTATCTTGAAGAAGAGAAAGAGCTTGTAGTAAATTTTAATAGACAATGGAATGGAGGACAGAAGTGATATTTAGATAATTATTTACTGAAAATCAGCTATGAAACAATTAGAAATTTTTTCTTTTAAATTTTTTATTCTGTGATTTACATGTTCTAAAAAGAATTGAAAATTTGGCAAAGCACTCTCTATTAAGATATAATTTACCTATAACGTTTTATAACTTTAAATTGTACAACATGTTTATTTGATGCATATATATTACCATATGATCACCACTCTAATATTTGCCAACACCTCCATGAATTCAGATCATTATCATTTCTTTATTGTAGTGAAGAACACTTAAGATCTTATCTCAGAGATGCCAGGATGGCTCAGCAGGTTGTATGCTCATCTTGCAGCCATGAGGTCTGAAAATCGAACCCCAGCCCTGGGCCATGCAGACCCATATGCTGAACTGGGGTGTGCTGCCAGTTTGGTTCTTGCCAGGGTGAGCCTCTCATGTGGAAGGCCCCTGGTTCAGCTCCTGCCTTGGTTGTGCTTTCTATGTAGGAGGCATAGCACATTTATTGATTTGCATATGTTGGTTTATTTTTGTATCCCAAGGATAAATTCCACTTGATTATGGTATAAGATTCTGTTAATATGATGTTGAATTAAGTTTTCTATTATTTTGTTGATAACTTTTCATTTGTATTCATCAGTGATTTGGTCTTTAGTTCTATTTAATTTTTTCTATACTGTAGTGTTTTTATTTGGTTTTGGTAGCAGGAAAATGCTGGATACTTCAAATGAATTTTGAAGTGGTTTTTTTAGTTTGTTTTGTTTTGTTTTTTCAGTTATTAGAGAAGATTGAGAAATTTCGGCATCAATTGCTTTTAAATATTTGGTACAATTCACCAGTAAAAATCATCTGGTCATGGGCTTATCTTTGTTGAGAATTTTGAAATTAAAGATTCAATTTCTGTACTTATTATTGGTATTTTCGTATTTATTTATTTATTTATTTATTTATTTTTATGATTCTGTCTTGGTAAATTGTCCCTAAAAAACGTTTCTTTCAAGTTTTTAAATTTTTGACATAGAAATTTTCATTAGTGTCTCATGATTACTTGTATTTCTGTATATCAGTTCTAATGTTTCCTCTTTTATTTCTAATTATGTTTGTCTTCTATTTCTATTTCCTAATTAGCCTAACAAAAGTTTGCCAGTTTTTTTGAAATGTTTTGTTTTATTATCTTTTCTATCATTTAAAAAATTTTTTTATACATTTATTTCTGCTCTGATTTTTTATTTTCTATTTTCTTCCCTGTATTAACCCTTAGCTTAGTTTTTTGTTGTTGTTGTTTTACATTTTTTTAAGATTTATTTTTATTGTTTTTGACAGAGAGACAGACAGTGAGAAGGGGAAGGGCTCAGAGCAGTGTCCATAGTTGTACATCATTAGTTTTTAATATAGTTTCATTCCACAGGTGGGGGTGTGGCTGTGCAGGGAAGAAACTGGACTGGGGACCTCCCACATGGGAAGCACACCCCAGTTCAACATATGGATCCACACAGGCTGGGGCCAGGATTTGATCCTCAGAGCCCGGGGCTGCAAGATGAACACTTTTCCCATTAAGCCATCCTGGCATCCCCTCTTTGTAGTTCTTTGAGGTGTAAAGTTAGGTAGCATGTTTTATATTTTATATTTTTTCTTAACATATGTATTTATTTTTATAAACATCTACCTAAGAACTGCCTTTGCAGCATCATATAAATTTTGGTATGATGTGTTTTTATTTGTTTCGATATTTAAATAAAGTTTTCAATGTCCTGTTTGAATTATTGGTTTTAGGACTATTTTGTTTAATATCTTCCTGTTCATAAAATTTTCAGCTTTTTTGTTGTTATTTATTCCAGTTTCATATCACTGTGATTGAAAAATATACTTGTTATATTTTTATTGTAAATTTGCTAATGCTTTTTTTGTGGCATATTTCATGGTCTATCCTGGCAAATGTTGCATATGCATATGAGAAAAATGTGTATTCTCATGGCTCTTGAAAGGATTATTTACATATGTCTGTTAGGTCCATTTGGATAATTAGGGTTCATATGCAACATGTCTGTGGATTTTCTTTCTGCATAATTTATTCATTGCAGAAATGTGGGTACTGAAGTATTCTTTCATTATTGTACTGTTCTATATTGTTTTCTTCAGCTTTCTTAGTATGATGTTAGTGTGTATATACTTACAATAGTTTTACATTTTCTTGAAAGTTGGCTCCTATATTATATAATGACCTACTTTTTCTCTTTTTACCATTTTTCACTTAATAATCTGGCATAACTGTATCTGTTTGCCCTTTCTTTTGATTTTTATTTGCATAAAATAGTTCTTTTATTTATTCAGTTTTATTGTATGTGTGTCCTTATAGTTTATATAAATCTCTGATATGAACCATATAGTTAGGTCTTTTTCTTTTTTCATCCAGACAATGTTAGTCATTTTATTGGAAAATTTAATTTATTTATATTTTTAATAATATTGATATATAGAAACTGATGAATGGCATGTTCTTCATTTATTTCTGGCTCTTTTGAAGTTTTATTGTTTCATATTTATTTTTTCCTGCAGCTTGCTTTTGTAAATTAGTGATATTCCGTGGTGGTATGCTGTTCTTTCATTTTCTCTTTGTGAATCTGCTATAGGTGTTTTTATTCATTGTTAGCATAAAGCTTATATTAACCATCTTATAAATAGATAGCCATACATTTTAGATTGAAAACAACTTAACTTTGATTACAAAAGCTCCCCCCTTTAATTTTTCTCTTCTGTGATTTTAATGTCACAATTTACTTATTTTTCATTGTGTATTCATTAACAAATTTTGGTAATTATAGTTAGTTTTAATACTCTTTTTTCTTTGTTTTACTATAGTTAAGAGGTTAAGAAACTAATTCTGTAATAAATACAGAATTAAAGTTTTCTAAATCTGCCTATATATTAATATTTACTTTTATTAATGTGTTATATATTTATACATGAGTTAAGATTACTAATTAGCATGTATTCATATCAGCTTAAATAACTCATGTCCACATTTTTTGTAATCCAGGACTAGTGGTGATTATTCAACTTCTGTTTTCTTGTAGAATAATTTATTCCTCTTTTATTTCTAGCAGATAACTTTGTAAGATAAATTATTCTAGGCTGGCATTATTTTCTTTTAGAACTTTGAATAAACACTTTTACTCTCTCCTTACTTGTAAAGTTTTTTGCTGAGTAATCCACCAGTAGGGAGGTTTCTTTTTATATTATAATTACTTCCTTTTCTTTAAACTGCTTTTAGGAATTTCTCTTATACTTTGAATTTTGATAGTTTCATTATAAGGTGTCTGCAAAAGATTATCTTTTGGTTGAATTATGAGGTGATCTATGAGATTCATGAACTTTGCTGTCCAAGTCTGTTTTTTATATTTGAGGAGTTTTCAGCTATGATTTATTTGAATAAACTTTCTGTGCCCTTGTCTCTCTCTCTCTTCATTTTCTGCAACTTTGAAAATTTTGATCTTTTTTCTCTTGATGTTGTCCCATAGATTACATAGTCTGTCTTCACTTTATTTTATTACTCTTGATGGCTCTTTCATTATTGAGTTATTTCAAAGTTTTTATACTTTATTTGGTTTATTTGTTGTTGTTTTTTTTTAAATTTTATTTTTGACAGGGAGAAAGACAGAGAGAGAGATACAGAGACAGAGAGAGAACTGAACTGGGGGAACTCCCAGTTCAGCATATGGGTCTGCACGGGTCAGGGTCAGGATTTGATCCCCGGTCCCCGGCGTTGCAAAGTGAGCGCTTAACTCACTGAGCCATCCCGGCTTCCCCAGTTTTTATACTATAGACCTATGCTTTTCTCTTTGGTTAGTCTATTCTGCTTTCGATACATTCTATTGCATTTATTATTTCATTTATCAAATTCTTTAGCTCCAGAATTTCTTTTACTTTAAGATTTCTTTTTTTTAAACATTATTTTTTCTAAAGATTTGTTTTATTATTCTGACAGAGAGACAGAGAGAAGGGGGAGGGCCTAGAACAGTCTCCATAGTTGCACATCATCAGTTTTTTACATAGTTTCATTCCACACAGGTGGGCGGGGCTGCACAGTGCAGGAACCAGGCCAGGGACCTCCCACATGGGAGTCATGCCTCCATGAGCTGGGAGCTGAACCGGGGGCCTCCCACATGGAAAGCTCACCCTGGCAAAGACCAAACTGGGGCCATACACCAGGTCAGCATATGGGTCCACACAGGTTGAGGCTGGGATTCAATCCTCATGCCCCAGGGCTGCAAGGCAAGTGTTTAACCTACTGAGCCATCCCGACATCCCCTAAACATTATATTTTAATATTTTATTTTATTGTTTGAGAGAAGGTGAGAGGGAAAGAGAGAGAGAGAGAGAGAGAGAGAGAGAGAGAGAGAGAGAGAGAGAGAGAAAGAAAGAGAAAGAGAAAGAGAAAGAGAGAGAAGGAAGGAGGGCCCAGAGCAGTCATCATAGTTATACATCATTAGTTGTGATGTGGTTTCATTCCACACAGGTAGATGTGGGGCCATGTGGGACCATATGGGGTGGGAAACAAACTGGAGGCCTCCCGCATGGGAGGTGAGAACCTTCAGCATTACGCCATCCCATTGGTTACTACCTGCACTGCAGTTCAGCACATAAATTTGCATAGGCTAGGCTGGGATTGTATCCCCAGACCTTGCATTTGTAAGGCCAGCGCTCACCCTGCTGAGCATCCCAGCATCTCTAAGCCTTCTTTATCATTGTTAAATATCTCATTTGTTTATGATTTTTTTTTCTGAATTTTCTGAATTGTCTTTCAGTAACTTATTGAGTTTTCTCAAGACAGCTATGTTGAATTGCTTATTGGGTGAATTTTAGATTTTTGTGTCATTGGGTACAGTGGCTAGAGAAATGTTTTGATCTTTTGGTATTGCCATGTTTTCTTGATTCTTCATGTTACTAGATTTCTGCATTGCTGATTTTGCATTTCAATAATAGCTCTCCTACTCTGTACTAGCTGGATTTAGATGTGATATAAATATATTTTTGTTCATCATACCCTGAGGCTTTTTCTGGCCTTATAAGAATTCACTATATTACTTATTCCCTCTTTTAGTAGAATTCATAAACTTGCATGTCCTTTCTCAGTTTTACAATGTTCCAGGCCAATTGATGGAAACTCTCTCTTTTGTTAGTCTAAAGGTGACCATATAGCTCAAGACTATAGTTTATTTCTTGCTTGCAAATTTTGGCTTATTATCTATACAGGCTGTTTAGCTGCTTGAGGTCTTATTCAACACTGCCTTCAGAAGTATGCAAAAGAAGCCAACTGCAGAATGTAAGATGTGTGAGTCAGGTACTTAGAATGTTGTGGGTGTTAATGGGTCAGTAGTGAACATCCTTGTGTGAGCTTTTCCCAGCAGCTATGGGTCTGGTTCCTGCTGCCCATAAAGCAGTTATCAAGGATTGCATCTCTGTAATTTGTTCTGATATCTTATTTGCTTCTCTTTCAATCTTCTTTTTTGTTCCCCCAGTAATGGATGGCCTACTTCAATATTATTCTGTGCTCTGTGGGAATAGATGGAGTTTCTTTAGCAGTGCTCTGCACAGTTGAAAAAGCCAACCACTCACTTAATCTTTTCTCTCCTGGAGAGATTATCAGCCTCCACCAGCTCTAAATTATGTAACTTTGGGGTGAGGGATGCTGAAAATTTGTTTCTTACCCAACTATATCTCTAGGCATGCCAGACTATGGTGAAGAAGATCTAAAGTCAGTACACAGGGCTGCCGGTTATACAGCTTATACTAAGATAAGTTTATTTATTATGGCCTCATGCAAATGTTGCCGAAGTTCTTCCTGGGCCCTTTTGCATGTAGTGCTGAACAATACAACTCAAACAACACTTTTGGACATATGCTGACTGTTAGTTGTTAAAGGAGGGGCAAGAATAGAAAAGATAAAGAAGCGAGCGTGGCTTGGTGGGTTAAGCACTTGCTTTGCAACCCCAGGGACTGAAGATCGAATCCCAACCCTGGCCCATTTGGACACATATGCTGACCTGGGATGTGCCTCCCATGTGGGAGGCCCCTAGTTTGGCTCTAAACGCTCCCGCTAGTTTGGACCTTGAATCAAGGCACTGAGGAGGTGTGCCTCTCATATGGGAAGCCCCCAGCCTGGTTCCTGCCCTGTGCGACCCCTGGCTTACCTGTGTGGAAGGAAACCAAGTTGAAAGCTGATGATATACAACTATGGAGACTGCTCTGGGCCCTCCCCCTTCTCTCTGTCTCTGCCTCTCTCTGTCTCTGTCAAAAATAATAAATCTTTAAAATTTATAGCAAATTGTGACAAAGGGTATCAAGAAAAAGACAACTTACAGAATGGAGAAACTATTTGCAAATCATGTGTCTAGTAAGAATCTAGTATCCAGGGGAAGCTGGGATGGCTCAGTGAGTTAAGTGCTTGCTTTGCAGCCCTGGGGACCGAGGATCGCATCCCAGCCCCAGCCCATGTGGACCCATATGCTGAACTGGGGTGTGCTTCTCATGTGGAAAGCCCCCAATTTGGTTTTTGCTCTTCAGTTTGGCCCCTGGCTCAAGGGGGTATGCCTCCCATATAGGAGATCTTTAGCCTAGTTCCCAACCTACATTGCCCCTTCCTAACTGTTTGTAATGTAAACATGTCAAAAACTGATGATGTACAACTATGGAGACTGCTTTGGTCCCTCCCCCTTCTCTCTCTCTCTCTCTCTCTCTCTCTCTCTCTCCTCTCTCTCTTTCTGTTTTTCTCTATCTGTCAAAAACAATAAAATAAATCTTTAAAACATAGAAAGCATGTTTTGTCAGTATTATGCTGACATCACTCTTATCAAAACACTTTTAATAGATTTGGAACAAAAGCTTTTAAACATGACAGAATTTGGCTTTTGTGGAAGCTCATCTAAGTGTGGGTTCACTTAAAAATTTGTTCACATTTTTGTCATCAGTGTATCCTTTGCCTTCTCAATTACTTTTTTGCAATTTACTAAGGACACACACACACACACACACACACACACACACACACACACACACCAGTCTTTACACTCAAGGATTTCAGGGTCTATTTGAAAATAATTTTATAGAAAGTGATGGCCTCACATATTCTTTGAATGTAGAAATTTGCAAAAATCAATCGACTCATTTTAATATCCAAACTAAGATTGATACGTTACAAAAGTAACTTTTTAAACACCTCTCATTTATAATTTAGGATAAAAAAATAACTTCCATAAAAATAACATTTTTATTGAAAGATGGGTCTTATTGCTACTTTTATTCAGGCAGAGATGTCTGACAAGAAATTTTTAAAAACAAATTAAAATTAACTGGTCTAATTTTAATAAAGTTTAAGCAACCCTGTGAATACTTGAGTGACTAATTAAGATTCTAAGGAGCCCCAAGCCTCCAATCATGTCTCTTCCCACTAACCACTGCTCTCACATTGCAATTCACAGGTTACAGGTAACAGGAGAGGTTTCTCATTAAATAAAAGGAAGGCAGGGAAACAAACAAACAAACAAAAACTTTGATGATCTTGGCTTTTAGCTGCTAAATTTTGGAAAAGAGCACAGCTTGGGGAAGAGAAAAAAATCCCAAGACATTTAGTTTTTTTCCCCCAACGATTAGTGGAGTGTCTTTCAGAAAACCATGACCTGAAACTGTTCTGCTAAGGCTCATCAACCCTGGGTCAAACTTGTAAAATTAATAGAATTGCCAAGTGATTCTAAAGCAGAAAGATGAGCTATAAAACTGGCAAAAATACTTTATGGTTTTAAAGATTGTTGGTTTCATTGTGAGGTACAAGAATATCTCAGAAATATTGACAGTGTTCATTTACCTGTCCTTTTAAAATTGAACATCTTGACCTAACTTTCAAAATCTTTGAAGCCAATGTGAAATGTATCAAATGAACTTGTAAGGGTTTGCAGACCTACCAAAGTTCTGATCAGATTGAGTTTTCACTTTAGCAAAATGGTATAAAAAGATTTTTTTTTCTTAAGTTCAATAATATGTATTTACTTTTCTACCCATTTTATAGAAAATGTCCAGTATATGATA
The DNA here is from genome assembly GCA_004027555.1 of Craseonycteris thonglongyai. Taxonomy (NCBI): domain Eukaryota; kingdom Metazoa; phylum Chordata; class Mammalia; order Chiroptera; family Craseonycteridae; genus Craseonycteris; species Craseonycteris thonglongyai. The sequence continues at coordinate 20,736 of PVKE010015045.1, forward strand.
AAAAATTAAAAGATATGAGAAAGATGGACAGTGGAAGAAACATGGGCATAATAAAATGGATATGCCAAAATAGTATGAACACAAAAACAAAAACAAAACAGGAGATGAATAACTGACAAAAAAGCAAAAGAAAAAATCAATGAAGAAACAAGTCTATTAAAAATATTCAGGGGAAGCAGGGATGGCTCAGTGGGTTAAGCACTCATTTTGCAGCGCCGGGAACCAAGGATCGAATCCCGGCCCCTATCCGGCCCGTGCGGACCCATATGCTGAACTGGGGAGTGACCCCAGTTCAGTTCTCTCTCTGTCTCTGTACCTCTCTCTCTCTCTCTCTCTCTCTCTGTCAAAAAAAAAAAATCAAATAATACACAAAGAAAAGACAATAAGAAAAAGGTCAGAGAATCACATCTGAGGTCAGTGGTAAAATATTGAATGATACAAGATATATGTAATTAAAATTAGAGAAAAACAAGAAAAGAAGAGTGGATCAGAAGGAATATTTCAACAGATAATGATTAAAAAGGGGTAAAAGTATCAATCTACACATCTGATAACTACAATAAAATTTCTGAAAGTGAAACACACACACAATCAATAATCAGATTGTGGAAAACCAAGGAGAGACAGAAAATACTTTAAAGATACTAGAGGAAAAAACATAAAAGCTTAAATGCAAGACAAAATAATATATGTAATATCTGAATTCTCACCATAATTGATAGAAGTAGAAAAATAACTTTTATTAAGTATGAATAAAAAGAGTTAACCTCTCATTGTAAATTCATTAAAACACCTTTTAGAAATGAAGGTAGAAAAAAAAAATCCTTGAACAGATTAAAAATAATTAGATATATTATATATTACCTATAAGACTAAAAAAAGTACTTTAGAATAAAACGATGGGTTAGCAGATGAAATCTCATATTTTTAAAGATAAAATATAAGACCACTATAAGTGTATGATGTATGCATAAATATAAAGTATCACTAGCTATGTTGTGTACATAAATTTATAATTAGATACATTCATTCATGAACATTTATTAAATGTTATTGAAAATGACTTTTTAAGGTGATGATAATATTTTTGAGTTGATGGTATATGCTAATGAAATATAAAATAGCAAAACACAAAAGGTCAGAGGGGTATAATCCTAAATGCCTCATATTAAGCTTTTATCACCCAAGCAATAATTTCAAAATAGATTTACCATGAATAAGAGTAAGGCCAGCTTTGTGACATGGGTACTAATGGAACAATAAGATAGGGAACTAGGCTACCCACACTCATTAAGTATCCCTTTGAGAAAACTGGGCCACCTAGATAACTGACCACTTGAGTGATCCTGCCTGCATTTTCTCATTCTCTAATTCCTTTTATTGAGGTGCTTCAATTTGACCAATAATTGGTGACCTGCAGAACTTTAGACATCCTACATTTGAACCATAATACATGCACAGCCTCAGGTTTGTATTCTTTCTCTCTCTCTCTGTTTTTCTCTCCAGCCTCAACCTCACTACATGGCACTTTGGTCATGCTGTGCACTCTCCAGGCCATGTGAGTAATATATCTTGTTTCTTAAAGTTTTAAAGTTTCCTGATGATTTTGGCTAAGATGCATCCTGTGACCCTAATAATAACCACAAAGGTTGGCCCACTGGAAACAATAGCCCTGGTGAAAAATATGTTTATAGGGCTTGCTATGAATAATATAGGTGCAGACAAGTGCCTCAGTCTTTTATAGATGGGAATGCTACAATCAATAGGCTGGAACCAAAACAACAAGGCATAAATGGAGTTGTATTCTTTTAAGATTTACTTTGTTGAGAAAATAATGCATTATTTCTGAAAGAAAAATGGGATCAATTAAAATACATATTTTAATCTGTAGAAGAGGTCTGTTCATTAAAAATTTCTGTTATGATAAAAATGTCTGTCCAATATAACTAAAAATTAAAATTTTAATTATATTTAATTTTAATTAATTTTATATAATTAATGTGAGTAGTGACTACAGTATTAGAGACTGTATCTGAAAAGCACCATTAATATATAAAATGCATAGTTAATTCACCTATGAGAAGAAAGATAAAAATGAATAAGAAACTAAAAACATATAGAATGAATGTAAAGGTATACCAGATAACAGAAATAAATTTAATCATGTTAATAAGTACATTGAATGTAAACATAATACATATTTCAAGTAAAAGTCAGAGATTATAATACTAAATTAAAAAAAAAAGCTAAATATAACTGTATGCTGTTTATAAGGAACACACATGAACTATAAATACAGAGACAGGCTGAAAATAAAAGAATGAGAAGAGATGTATGAGAGCATTGTGGAAGCACCAAAGAAAAGCTGAAGAGGTTATATTAATATCAGACTAATTTAACTTGAGGTTAGAAAATATTATTAAAAAAGAAAGATGTATAATTTTGATTTAAAAATTAAATCAAACAAAGCCACTTAAAAAAATGTGTGCATATACATTGCACAAAAGACATAAAGAATTATCTAATAAAAATATAAAAAAAATAAAACACATAGGCAAATTCACTATCAAAGTTGAAGACTTAACGTTTCTCACTCAGTAGTTGACAGAACACTTAGAGAAAAATTTTGAAAGAACATGAGCTGCCTGAAAAATTATCAATCTACATTCCCTAGTTAATATTTATAGACCACTGATGTGGACTAAATTTTTTTCTCCTAAATTTTGTATGTTGAAACCTTAACTTACAATATTAATGCAGTTAGAGGTGGGGCCCTAAAGAGTCAACTAAAGTAAAACAGGTCATAAAGATAGAGCCTAAATCACCTATTATAATAAAACTGGTGTCTATAAAAAGAGGAAATCTGGACACAAACACAGAGGGAATTCAAGATATGGTCTGTGTGAAAGGTGAACTGATAAAATAGGGCAGATTGTATTTATTTGTTTGAACCAAAGGCTCAAGTGACTAAGAAGAAGGCATGAGAAAGTGCAGTCCCTATCCGTATTGCTTAATTTAATGCAGTATGATGTTAGTCAGAAAGGACATGGCTGGGGTAAGAAGCAAAGGTATAAATTAGTGCTCTTCCCCCTCCCCCACAATTCTTTTGTGTGCCATACATTGCAGGAATGGTAGGTGTATAAAGGTGTGGCTAGAATATAAAATACAATAAATTAGGAAGTTTTATTTCTTTTTATTTTTCTTAAATACAGTGCACAATTATAACAGTGTTCATATTATCATGAGGTGAGATAGGATGAAACAGTGCAGTGCCTTTCCATTTGTGTGAAACCACAAACAGAGGATAGTCGGCTATCTGTGTACCAAAGACAGTGAATTAGATGGGAACTAAACCTGAAAGCAGTTGATCTAGAACTCCCAGCCCATTAAATTTTGAGAAATACATTCATGTTGTTCAATACGCCCAGTCTGGGGTATTTTCTTAATGTATACTGGTAAACTAATACAAACACTATACCAATAACAGCAGAAATTGTGTGGTTTATAAGCACATGTAGAACATTTATTGAGATATACCATATTCAATAGCAAAAAACAAAACTTATGAATTAAAGAAAAACTTGAATCTTGAACTATTAGACACTTAAACAACGCAGCTCCATACAATATATGAATCAAAGAAAAAGTACCAATGAGCCAAAAACACTTTTTGAATTGAAGAAAATAAAAACATATCATATCAAAATGTATAAGATGTAGCCAACACGATTAAAGAAGAAAATTTATATCGATAACATTTATAAGACATTTGAAAAAACGAAGAGGCATTAAATCATCTAAGATTTAAACTGATGAAACTAGAAGAGAAAATAACATTTCAAGCTAGCAGCAGAATAATATGAATAGAAGTCAGTGAAATTGAGAATAAAATAAAAATATGCAAAATCAATGAACTCAAAACTAATACTTTGTGATTAATAACATTGATAATTCTAGGTTTACTAAATAAAAAAGAGATGACTCAGAATATGAATATAAAAAATAAAAAAGACATATCATCAGTATAAAAATATGTACATTAGAAAAAGAGCCAGAGATTATTACAGTAACATTATGCTTACACAATGAAAACCTAGATAAATTGTACATTACTTTCAGAAATACATATAATTAAATCTCACTAATAATAATAAAAAGCTCTGAAAAATAATGTATTTCTAAAATCAATTGTATTTTTTAAGTTACACCAAGCAAATTTCCAGATATGGATGCCTTCAATGGGCGATTTTATCAAGCATTTAAGAAAAATGTGTACCAGTGTACACATTTTTAAGAATAAATGTGAATCCAGCATTCCTTTGATACTAAAAGTACATAAAGTAGTTAAGTCTTCATAAGAAAACATGCAAAACCTGAATAAAATATTTTTTGAATAAAATATTAACAAATAGTAACCAACTACATACAAAAATGTGTAATGCATCATGACTCAATGGTATTTATTCCAGGAATGCAAAGCTGATTTAAAACTCAATAATCAATGAAAAGTGTACCTTCACCAAAATGCTCTGTGTTCTGGGCCAGAAAGCAAACCTTGACAAAAAAACGGACTCGGGGAAGCCGGGATGGCTCAGTGGGTTAAACGCTCACTTTGCAGCCCCTGGGACCGAGGATCGAATCCTGGCCCCAGACTGTGCGGACCCACATGCAGAACTGGGGAGTGCCCCCAGTTTAGTTCTCACCAGGGCAAGACCCCGGCCCAGTTCCTGCCCTGTGCAGCCCTGCGCCTACCTGTGGAATGAAACTATGTGGAAAAACCGGTGATGTGTAACTATGGAGACTGTTCTGGGCCCTCCTCCTTCTCTCTGTATCTGTCTCTGTATCTCTCTCTCTCTCTCTCTCTCTCTGTCAAAAACAATGAAAATAAATCTTTAAAAAAACTGACTCTGTGTGGTGAGCTCATGACACAACACACAGATGATGTATTGTAGAATTGTACACCTGGAACCTATGTAATTTTACTGACCAATATCACCTCAAACATTTAATAAAATATTAACATGAAGATGCAAAAAAACCCATAAAATTATAAGAAATATTTTTATGATGATAATAGAAACAAACCAGAAATCAAAAACAGAACTACAACAAGCAATTGTCTACCATGTGGAAATTAAACAAAACACATTATAATAATTCATAGGTAAACCAGAAAATTACAAAAGCCACAACAAAACTACATAAAATGTAATTATTGTAAAAATACAACACGTAAAAAATGTAGAGCAAATTTTGTTTGTTTAAAATGAATTACATCATATTTCCTGTTTTTACCGCCTAAGAACAGATAGAAATGCTGGAAGTGACGAAGGAGAATATCGGAAGGTGGTGAGAGGCCAGTTTGTAACTGCAGAACAGCAGTTCTAGAGGAACTGACTAGAGGAACAGCAGAGATAAGGTGTCTTGTGTCTCTTTCAGAGAGGCCACTCAGATCTGGCTTTTTTCCTGACCATTTAACTAACAACAGAAGTCAGCTCAAGTTAAGCTCGTTCCTTTTTCCAGAACACTTTGGAGTCTCTACATCAACTTCAGAAAAAAATGACACCACCATTGTCAAAGAGGTTATATTGGGAGCCTTGCCAGAAAAAAGGTGTGCTGTAAAGACGCTCTCCTTTCTAATAGGGCCTGAACATCCTCTTTTCTGACAAGAGACACTGAGTGAGGCAGATAGAAGCTAAAGCAGAGCCACAGCTGCCTTATGTGTCCTGCATCTGGAAGGCCCTTTGTTTCCATTAGCTTGAAATTTTGCTTCCCCCCACCTCGAAACACAAGGGTAAATGGAACACATTTGTAAGGAATTCCATCACATTGCTACACACACACACACACACACACCCACACACACACCCTCTGAGAGACACCCAGTCATCTGTCTTGTAAAAACCTTGTTTGTTCACACAGCACCAGCAGAGTAAATAATAAAACCAAAACACTCCTCACATACTAAGAACCATAATTTGAATAAGAAAAGACAACCAGCAGGTGCCAACATCAAGATAAATTAGAAGTTGAAAGCATCTAACAATGATTTTGAAGCAGCTGCTATACAAGTGCTTTCACAAACAATTCTAATTTTTTGAGACAAATAAAAAGATAAAAAAAAGTAATCATAAAAAAAATTGAGGACCAGTGAAATGGCAAAAAAAAAAAAAAAATGTATACAGTACTGTAGAATAAGGGTAGAGGTGAAAGATTATTCAAAGAAATATGTTCCTTTGCTGTGGTTTGGTTCATGCCTTACTTTTTGGGTTGGTAGGTTAGATCACACCCAGTTCATGATGAGCCACTTAAGTTACATGGTAACTTGGTAGCCAGTAGCTAAGTGTTTAGTCTGTGTTGAATTTAGCCTGGTAGCAAGAGAAAAGCTGTTGTGTTGTTTTTGTTGTTGTTGTTGTTGTTTTTCTGAGGGAGAAGTTATTCACACAGTATAGAAGGGCTTTTATCCAAAATTCTGAGTCTTCTGTTATTCACTTAGAGGGCTTGTCAAAATTTCCAAACAACTTTCCTATCTCCCACCAATATTTCAAGCACAATCAGATCTACTATATTACATGGCCCAGTAGCAGAGCAGCTTGCATATTGTCTAGAATTGTTGCTAAGTCATCTTTTCCTATGGGCCCCACTTAAAACTTGTAGATTTTGGTCACCCAATAAGTGGAGTAAAGTAGTATTCATAAGTGAGAAATGTAATATTTCTAAGTTTGACAAAAGACACAATTCTACAAATCTAATAAATTGAGTAAATCCTAAATAAGATACCGGTACTCACCACCTGAAAAGAAAAAAAAAATCAATGACATGGTACAGGACATATAATAATTAGCTTTTTGAAAAATAAAAACAGAGACGGAACATGCAAAGTAGGTAGAAAGAAATGACTCACTACCTATATGACAAAGCCAATTGAAACAACCACAGGATTTTCATCTTAAACCGCAAAGGTGAGAAACAAGTGACATATTTTTTCAAATGGTAAAATAAAACAACTGTCAAATGTGAATTATGTCTCTAGGAAAATAATTTTTTAGAAGTAATAGAAAAATAAAATCATTCTTAGAAAAGAAAAAAAACGTTACTAAGTAACCTACTCTTAAGTTTGGTTAAAATAACTTTTTCACATAAATCAATAAAAAGGGAATAATGCTAATATAAAAACAGAAATAAAACTACATAGAACAGAGTATCTTTTTACTAGCAGTTGTTACAAACTTTTTTATGATTGAAGCAGAAATAAAGAGGCCTAAAGAATGGCATCTGATATGCAAAAAATTTAAAAGTGAAGAATGTAAAGGAACATAAATGAAAGTGATGTTTTCACACTTAACTTAAAAGGGTAAGTTGTGTATGCACGCAACCACTAAGATAGCTTACAGAAATATGCACTTCAAAACTCTATAAATGCATCAAGATAAAAGCTTTAAAAACAGACAGGTAAATTAAATTAATAAGAACCAAAGGAGAGTTTACTGGTGAAGATGGCTGACTTGGCAAACTTTCTGCTCAATTTCTCTTAGAACCACATCAATTACAAGTAAACTACAGAAGAGCCATCATTGAGAAATACCTAAAATTTAGGTAAACTGAAGCCCTACAGCTACAGACATATAGAAAAATGTCACCTCTACTCTGGTAGATGAGGTGGAGACATTTAACAATCTCATCACACACCTGCCTGTGACCAACGAAATTTGGAAGGAACACCTCAGCTGTGATGCTCTCCCCTGAAGAAGTGAGAGGTCTCAGTCCCACATCAGGATTCCCAGCCCAGGAGTTAAGTCCCTATTATTTCTGGGTGTGAAAACCAGCAGACACTGTGGTTGAGTAAAACAAAGGGTGCCTAGAATCTCAGGCATTTCTCTGAAAGGGCCAACACATGAATTTGCTAACTGATGAACTCAATTGCTTATAGCTCCAGAGATGGGGCAACAGCTCAAAAGTTGCCAAAGACATAAACAAAAAACTGAATTGTCTGGCCTCAGGGTGAGGATTGGAGGGAAAGCTTTGTCCCAGGCAGAGAAGCTGGTGGAAGCCATTGTTTCTCTGGCAAGAACCCCACCTTCCTATATGCAGATGCAGGTGGCCACCATATTTGAGTGTCCCTTGAACTGGCTATCAATTTTCATCTGCCCTACCCTAGTGATTTTCTGAGGTCTAGGCTGACTAGAAGTCTCATGTTAAATGGGACAGAAAACAAGGTACTTATGGTCAGCCTAGTTTCACTGGGCTAAATTCAAGGTTTCATTAGGCTGAACATATGTACTGTTTGAAGTGGAGCAGTATTTTTGTTTTGTGCCTCATTTAAAATAGGATATCTCGTCAGCTTACTGAGACCCTGTCCAACCCAAATTCTGGTTACACCCAAGCTGCTTCCAGTGGCTTTTCTGTATGAACAGCCCATTTTAGCTTTTGTTGTGAATGTTAATAATATTTCTCAAAGGTTCACAATATCCCAAAAAAAGAAGCATCTGGCTTTGGCATGTCTCATACTTCTGGCTGAGTAGCTCTACTCCCAGCACTAGTGGCAGCCAGCCTCAGTTCACAGATTGGCTTCTCTAGGCAGTTTGATGCCCATTGCGAGTGACTGTTATCTGCAGATTGCTTTGTAGCTCATACCAAGTGGCCCTGGGCAGGGCATAGGTTGTGGCTGAACTTGGCCTGCAGCATGTCCTCTCCCAGATGTCCCCAGGTCTGCATTCCTATTGAACTGCTTTGAACCAAGCCAGAGTATCACCCAGCTACCTATTAAGACAATACACCTAAAGGGTAAAGTGTGCAGTCATCAAAACCTTGCTAAAGCAAACCTTGCTCATTAAGGTCAGCCCTTGCACCATAGCTACTTCTCTGTCATCATGATCAGTTCTCATAATCAATAACCCTATGAATCAATTTCTTAATGATGTACCAATACCAATGATGGCTCAACTATAACAGGAGGGCACATACAACACACACAAGAGACACATCTGGAACACCCAGCTCTGGTGACCAAAAGGACTGTATCACTGATTTCCACAGGACACCTACTACATAAGGCCACTCTACTGAGTTGCATAGCAGCTCTAACTAATAAAGGTGTGTCCAATCTTTTGGCTTCCCTAGGCCACATTAGAAAAAGAGTTGTTGGGCCACACATAATATACACTAACACTGATAATAAGTAATGACCAAAAAAAAAAAAAGTCCATGCATAATTTTTATGATATCCACCACCACATATAAGAAAATATTCTCATATAATAATCCTAATTATGTGTTGCTCTTTTCAGAGGTTCTTATAAAATCAGTGAGTAGTTCCCAAGTTTGTGATCACCGATATAAAAAATGTACATATCTAAGTAATAAAATTTCATTATTTTTTGATATATTTTTTATTGTAGAAGTAAAAGAGGGCAACATAAAACAAGCAGGATATTTGACATTGTTTTTGAGAAACTAATGCATCAGTATCTGGTTCAATAAAATTAGTTCCATTCTCAGTGAGTTCTCACGGTGCTCCTCAGATATATTGATTCTAATTTTACTCCTCATGTGTTTCAACCTCAAAAATAGTTGCCCACAAATCTAGGTGCTGGCAAAAAGTGATGACATGAATAAGGCATAGATGTAAAGTAAGGAATATTTTTCACTTGGAAGATAGGTCTTATGAAAGTCTAGTATAAAGACGTTATCAAATTATTCTTTAAATTGAATGTCAGATTGTAGCTTTATGCATTCCATTTGAAAACAGGTAAGTAACATATCTATGTTGACTGGAGTCACAAATATCCAAAATATTGATTAATTTTCTGGAAATCTTGAAACCTATTTTCAAATCAAAAAGAAAGGCTTCATATTTTCTCTGTTCATAAGAACATGTATAGCCAATGTGTCAAAATGCATAAAATTGTTTGCCATAATTTCAGTTTTGATTTGAACATGCATGATAACTCATTTAAATAAGCAGTAAAATCTACTAAAAATGCTAAATCTATAATCCAGTTTTCATTGTCAAGTTCTGGCACAAATTTTGTTCTTGATACCATAAACAACTTGATTTCATGTCACAAATCATAAAATATTCAAATTTTGCTTAGCCATCTTCTAAAATGTAAATGATGTCACCATAGTCAACACTCAAACTTTTCAGGGATTCCTGGAATTGGCAATGTTTAAATCCCTTAGTCCTTAGGAAATACACAACTTTGATGACAGATTATATAACCTTATTCATTTTAAAGATCTAGTGCATAATTTTGTTTTTGATGTACCATGCAATGTTACTTCATCAAATGTGAGTTTTAGGTGGCAATTGCATCATCGGTTATTAATTTTATAAGGCCCTCTCTTTTACCAACTATTGCCAGGTCACCATCAGTAACTACACCAGAAACATTCACAATGAATGAAAAATTTACTTTAACCTATTTTTTTACTGCTTCATATAAATCTCCTGATTCAGCTGTGTACATTTTTACAGAGACAGAGAGACATAGACAGAGAGAGACAGAGTGAAGTGGGAGGGCCCACAGCAGTCTTCATAGTTGTACATCATCAGTTTTCTACATGGTTTCATTCCACACAGGTGAGCAAGAGCCATGCAGGGTGGGAACTGGGCTGGGAGCCTCCCGCATGAGAGGCATGCCCTCTCAAACCAGAGGTCAAACCAGGCGGTGAGAACTGAGTTTAGGGCCTCCTGCCTGGGAAGCACACCCCAGTTCAACACATGGGTCTGCAAGGGCTGGGGCTGGTATTCAATCCTTGGTCCCTGGAGCTGCAAAGCAAGCGCTTAACCCTCTGAGTCATCCCAGCTTCCCCTCAGCTGCATATGTTAATGGCATAAAGAAGCTATCTCTTCAGTGACATTATATTCATTATCGATACCTCCAATCAAAATGGCAAGTAGTGTCACATCTGTAGCATCAGTGATTTCATCCATTGCCAAATCATAAAATTTAAAAGTAGCAGCATTACTTTTCAAACCTCTTTTTATAGATTTTCCAATTTCTTCAATTTACCTCGCTATAGTCTGTTGAGACAAATTGATTTTATAAATAATCCCCTCTTTTTTTTTATCAAGGCAAATTATATCTGCCATGCCTTCCATACATTGCTTAATAAACTTGCCATCAGTAAATGGTTTTGATTTTTTGATATTAAATTTCCAACTACCTAACTAGCTTTTATAATAGCTTTGAGGTGTAACATTTAAAAAAATTTTTTGATGAGAAGATAGGTACTATTTCAGTTGTTATTTGTCCTTATGACACATTCCTTGATAAGCACCAAATGTGACACCATGGTTTTTACATATAATGCCTTTTCAAATTATAGTATTTGAAAATGGGTACAAATTCCCTACAATTTAAGCAGAGTACCTCACTATTCTCCTTGACAAATAAGTAGTCCTGTCCAATTTTCATTGAACAATCTCCCTTTATCCATAATGTTTTGTTGTTGCTGTTGTTGGTTTTATTTGGGGGGGGGGGGAGTTCTGTTTTCTTCTGAGACATCATGGAAATCTTGCTGGAATTAAAAAAAAATAACAATAGATAAGCATAATTTACTTTTATTTTGAAGATGAATAAAAAACAGAAAGCAAGGTTTAATAATCAAATAAGAATACTTATACATCTTCTAAATAGTATTAAATACCTATTATTTACAAAGGTTGAAATATTGTCAATAATCACTGCATTTTATTATCCAAGTCACCACAAGCACACATAATATCTGTTGGTTTTAATTCGACTATCTGAGCATGGTAGATACACTGGAAGCTGCACACCAATGAAGCCATGCATGCGTTTTAATAGTGAGAGTGTATGGTGCATGGTCATGCTATGCCTAATACAGAATACACACGTGAATTTTTGTCATTCATTTTAAATAACATTGCAACAGAGTTCTCTCATTTTTTAAATTTTATTAGTTAATATTAATTTTTTGTTTGTTTGTTTCTTCTGGTTAAACTGTTTGCAATCATAACATGAGTTATGGATAATATGCCAATATTTGTGGACATAACATACTCCGACTATTCCATTCCATTTCCTTGTTGTCTACAAAGTTCACACTTGAGAACCATGCAATCAATTTCCAAAAAAAATATCTCATAAAGTTTTAAGAAAGTTTGTGAATTTGTGTTGGGCCACTTTCAAAGATGTCCTGGGTCCTGGGTCACAGGTTGGACAAGCTTGAACTAATATACAGAAACTAACACAGAAAGGCAGCCAAAATGGGGAGAAAGAAAAATACGTGTAAAAAATAGAACAAAATAAAGTTCAAAAACAAAACAAAACAAAACAAACAAACAACACTAAATGAAATAATGACATGCAATCTATGACTTCCAAACACTGTTTATAAGGATGCTCAATGATCTCAGAGAGAACTTCAATCATTAGATAGGAAACATAAAAATGGAGATAGAAAGCATAAACAATCAGAAATAAAGAATACAATATTAAATAAAGAATACATCACAGAGAATCAAGAGTAGACTAGATGTAGCAGAGAATTTAATCAGTGATTTAGGAGAAAAGGTAGTAGAAAAAAAACAATCAGAACAGCAAAATAATTTAGGATAATTTAAGGGCCTCCTAGAAAACATCAAGCATACAAACATTCACATCATAGCAGTACCAGAAGGAAAGAGAGAGAGGGAGAAAAGAACTAAAAACTTACCTGAAATAACATTGACTGAAAAAAAAGTAATCCAGTGAAGGAAATAGATATACAAGCCTAGGAAATGCAGAGAGTTCCAAAGAAGATGAACTCAAAGAGGCCCACACAAAGATACATCATAATTAAAATGCCAAAGTTTAAAGACAAAGAAAAAATCTTATGAACAGCAAGAGAAAAGCAGTTAGCTAACTATAAGGGGACTCTCATAATACTATCAACTTATTTTCCATCAGAAACTTTGTAGGGGGAAAGCCGGGATGGCTCAGCAGGTTAAGTGCTTACTTTGAAGCCCCGAGGATCAAATCCCAGCTCCAGCCCAGGTGGACCCACGTGCTGAACTGGGGAGTGCCCACAGTTCAGTTCTCTCTCTGTCTCTGTATCTCTCTCTCTCTTGTTGTCAAAATTAAAATTAAAAAAAAAAAAAAAAAAGAGAAACTTTGTAGGCCAGAAGGGATTGGCACAACATATATTAAATGATGACCTATAACCAAGATTATTCGACCCAGCTAAACTGTCTTTTAGAATCAAGGACATTAAAAAAAACAAAAAAACAAAAACAAAAACAAAGCCAGAGAAAAACCTTCCCAGATAAGAAAAAGCTAAAGGAGCTCATCAC
>PVKE010015046.1:0-34037 GCA_004027555.1 Craseonycteris thonglongyai
CTTTTCTCTTTAAAAATAGCTCCTCCTTTATTTGTTGAATGGCCAGAAAGTTTAACAAGGCCTCGAGCTGGCACTGCTCGATTTGTTTGTCAGGCAGAAGGAATCCCTTCACCCAAAATATCATGGTTGAAAAATGGAAGAAAGATACATTCAAATGGTAGAATTAAAATGTACAACAGGTAGGCTATATCACTTTGCTATTGTTTTTATAAAATATAATAATGTCTTTAGTAATTTTTATGTGAAATGGGTATAAATACATCAAGTACTTTAATTATTTTGGTATTTTAAACTAGAATAAATTAGAAATTAACCTAAAATTGTAACATCAGTATGCCAGAGATCCTTTTATATGTGTATCATGGAAATGGTTAACTATACTGAAATGAATGTTGGACAGTTCCCCAGACCTGGGTTCTACTCCTGGTAAGCCACTAGCTAAGTTATTAACAATCATATTAACCCTTAGTGGTCTCAGTTCCTTCTTTCATAAATGAGGATATTAGAAAGAAATAGTTGATTTTCTAAGAATTTCTCCACAGTTCAAACTTAATGATTTTAGGAACTCACTTTTATTAGTGTGTGTATACGTATATACATATGTGTGTGTGTGTGTGTGTGTGTGTGTGTGTATGAACCTATTATTAACATTCTTATTTATGTTGCACAAAACTTAAAAATTTTTTTTGTTGACCTGAATCTTATGTAACATAACATTATATAAATTAGAAGCTATTACAAAGTAATATACTTTCTTCATAAAAGCCAAGTTAAAAAAAAATCAAGCTGTCATTTTTAAAGCAAACAGGATTTGTATATAACAAGCACTTACTTATGGAGACTCAGAAAATAAGAGTAATTTTAAGTAATTCGTATAGGTTTTTCTGAAAAACTGATAATACATTCTTTTGCTTGTTGAACTTTTATCATTTAAAGTAAGAATACACTTAGCAATAGTTAACTTTATTTTTACATCATTCTTAGAATTTTTCATGGAAATAATTGTTTTTCTTTCTTCAGTAAATTGGTAATTAACCAGATTATTCCTGAAGATGATGCTATTTATCAGTGTATGGCTGAGAACAGCCAAGGCTCTATTTTATCTAGAGCCAGACTGACCGTAGTGATGTCAGAGGACAGACCCAGTGCTCCCTATAATGTGCATGCTGAAACCATGTCAAGTTCAGCCATCCTTTTAGCTTGGGAGCGGCCACTTTATAATTCGGACAAAGTCATTGCTTATTCCGTGCACTACATGAAAGCAGAAGGTAAGCAATTTGAGGAGTGTTTATTTGTAAGTGCTGCTGCTATCAAGGATTTGTTTTCAGTATGAATGATGTCTTACATAATCCACAAAATATTTTTGAAGTTCTGTGGCATTTCTCTATTTTAATAAAAATAATTCATCTATCACCTGTGTATCTATTTTTTCTAAATTTAGTGTTGTTGTATGCTTTGTGTATATAAGGATAGTTTAAGATTTTTTTATTGAGAAATATGTACCATCTCTGCCAAGTAAAATATAGAGTGGTGTACTTACAAATTTCACTCCAGCAAAGATATAAATTCCTTAGCTAAGACTTAATATGCCAATTTAAATATGCAGTTATAGGACCAGTGATGTCATTACTTAATAAAATAATGTAGTAAATTATTGTCACTACAACATGTTATTTTTAAGAAGGGAAGTAACTATTATCAAATTTTTCATATATTTGATTTTATATATGTATTTTGAATGTTTTCTGAAATGATATAGAACTCTCTGAAAATTAAAAAGGACATTATTGATATTTCATTTATTATATAAAAGTAGAAATCAGATTTGTCTTTAAATTTTTATTCAGACCTATTAGTTCCCTTTCTGGAATCCTTTTTATCTTTATATTTTCTTTTGGCAAAAATTTTAGAGGGAAAGGTAAAACTACTTATAAATCCTAGAGATTTCTCTATTGATTTTTTCACACAAACCATATTAAAGGTTTATAGGTATAAGTTCTACAAACAGCCTAACTTTTATGCAGTAGACATTAAAAACAAATTCAAACACCCAAAGAATGTTGATGTAATAAAACTGTCTATAGAAACAGGTGGTTTGTTGTTGTTTGTTTGTTTGTACTGTGAAGTCATATTTTGAAAAGGAATATTTTGAATTTAAATTAGGGGTCATGGTAGCAAGAAGAATGGAAGTCTGATAACTGAGCATGTTGGAGTATGTTAATTCCCTTTTTAGTGATTTAGGAAGGTAAAAGAATGCTGGATTTGGTGGAGACCACTCTTGTTCACGATTATGGTTGTTTCATTAGAGGCTCCACATGTGGCCCAGTGGTCTATTCAGGGATGGAACAAGGCTTTTTAATTCGAACTTAAGGACCTTGTTTGGTAGGTCAGAAATCGTACTATGCCATTCCTAATTAACGAGCCATTAGCCAGTCTGTTGTGAAATGCTTGTAATCTTGTCTAATTAAAATGCTATCAAGTTAATTCAGAAATGTGGGAAAACTTAATAGTGGAATTTGCCTTCTGTTTTGTTTATAAATCCAGTGTGGGGAGACGGGGTTGTGTCCTTAGAGAGTTTTGATTAAGTTGACGTGCATTTACTGTGTGCATTGTTCACAAAGCTCAGTAGCCACCAGTGCCCTTGTTCCACTTTACAGGTTTGCTCTATAGGAATTAAATTCCACAAAGACAAATCCTCTTGTATACTTTGCCATGCATATTTTAATTAACAATTGCTGAGATTTTTTTCCTCTTTGGGAAAAAACCCCACAAAAACTCATTGTGAATTCAAAGTGTTTTGAAGCACATTCTGTGCCTTGCAGTTCTTTTGCTTTCAGTGTAAATAAAAGAACCAACTTGTGTCAGTCAAATTTAATAGAATCTCTGGGGGCAAAGTGAGATCTTTTGCAGGACAACTTTTGGTTTGTTTTGTTTTTATAAACAGTAGAACCATTACATTCCCTACTGTCTCTCCATTTATGTTTAAAAGAAAAAAGAAACCATGAGTTTAAGCAAGTAAAAGTTATACTGTTATGAATTACAGTATTCTGTAGTGTTAAGCTCTGTTGTGTTATTGCTGTATATTTTCTCTGCTGTGGGTTTTGACTAGATGGTAAATGAAGTTTAGGGAAGATTAATTATTTTTATTTTGATTTACTCAGGAAAAATGCAAACTAGCAATTTGTAGCAAGACATGGTTACTGTTAGAAAATAAAGACTTTCCTCTTCTCATTTTTTAAAGAATCACAAAAGGTAACTGATAGAGAGTAGACTCAAGGGCCAACATTTTACAGTGAGAGAATATGGTCTTGTTAATTATATTTTGAAAATTCATATTTTTTAAACACTGATTTTTTAAATGTAGGTTTAAATAATGAAGAGTATCAAGTAGTGATTGGAAATGACACAACTCATTATATTATTGATGACTTAGAACCTGCCAACAATTATACTTTTTACATCGTGGCATATATGCCAATGGGAGCCAGCCAGATGTCTGACCATGTGACACAGAACACTTTAGAGGATGGTAAGAAAACAGGATTCTAGTTCATTTAAGTATGAACATTAATATGTTTAATACATTTGCATAAATAAATGTGTTTTAAATTAGAGAAAAAACCCTCTTCTGGTGGGAAAATAAAAAAAATAGGTGTGGTAACCAGCAGGCTAATTTGTCTTCAAATCTGACTCTCGAATTTTGACAGTAACATGATAAGGATAAAGCTAATGCTTATTTATAATTTATAATACAAATTTTAATAAAATCTCTTTATTGTCATTGTATTTCTTCAAGTGTCCTCGTTTAAATTGTAAATTCATTGCAGTTTTTATAATTTTTTTTTTATACTGACTAGATTCTCTAGGCATGAATAAATCTAATGACAGTTACACACTGAGTGTATTTACTGACTGGAGGTCAGAGGTATGGGACTTCTGAAACTGGGAGTTTATGAAATTTAGTACCTGTCAGTTAAAATTTTTTTATAAAATCAGCAGTTAGTTAATTTTGAGATACAAAATTAACCACATGCCTATTTGGCTTAAGAAGGAAAGTAATACTTGCTCAGTTTGTTACCTGACCATGGGTTGGAAACTAAGTTGTGGTAGGCCTCCATATACCCTTAGAGTGGTGGGAAATTCCATCCATTAAGATAGTCCTGGAGAATTGATACTGTCATTTCTCTCTTTCGCCAAGGACTCTAGAAGGCCCGTGTTTATACTCTGCAGTGTGAAAAGAGAATTATTTAACATGTGCTTAATTATATTATTCTCCCTTTACAAATGTTTTTTTCTTCCTCAAGAAATGGCCAACCCTTGCTTTTCAAAATATCCTTATATAAATGATTCCCAAATCTTTTTTTTGTTCATTTGGTCCCATATCTCTTACTTGTATCTCTGTAATGCCATTTATTTAGATGTTTATAAATTCATAGTTTGATTAAATGAAAAAAAATTATTATTGATCTGGACACTGAATTCCAAATTTCAGTTTTTATTTAAAAGTCTGTTCCATTTTAGAGTGAGCCACACTGTACATATGTCCTTTCTAGTTAGGTCACTATATGTAAGCTCTGACATGAATACCTAAGGTAAAAACACAGGTTGGTGTGTCTTGTTTTTTGCTTTTGCTATTGTGCATGTATATTTGTGTATGTATAAGCTATATTCACAGATGCACCTATAAACTTGAAGAAAATGCATCTAAGCATAGCAAGCTACTTGTTAAAACTTGCCAATTCCAATTAAGTTATAGTCTGAAAGTTTTTCTCCTTTAAACCTTTTCTTAGTCTATAACTGTTTTATTTAATGAAGATTCATTTTGTTTTCTGAATAACATACAGACCTCTGAAACTGCTTTTCCAATTTCTGCACAAGTTTGTCCTCATTTCCTAAGCTCAGACTTCTCAGACTGAGATGTGTGTGTCTCCTAGGGTGCACATCAGCCAGCACTTGTGGAGCGCTTATCCCTGCCTGTTCTAAAAACCTTCCCTCTATTGTCTCATTTAATCCCTACACAACCCTATGATAGAAGGACTATTGTTACCTAAGAGATTGCAGAGTACAGAGGATGAGAATGTGGGCTCTGTGTGGCCTGCCTAGATCTGCGCCCTCACTTACAAGCTATGTGACCTTGGGCAAGTGATTTGACCTCTTTGTACCTCAGTTTCATCAGCTATAAAGTAGAACTGATAATAGTACTTCTTACACTGGGTTTTTGTGAGAATGCATAAGTTCATATACATAAAGGACTCAGAAATGCTTAATAAATTGATTTTTCCTTTCTACCTATTTATTCATTCAACAAATATTAATTGAATACTTACTATGTATGTGTTACCAATATTTCATAGTGAATAAGAAGTAAAAAATTGTCCCTAACCTCATACTTTCTAGTGGGAGAGGGGGCAGAAAAACAATAAACACAACAGATGATTGTGTTAGATAGTGATAAGTGACGAGGAGAAGGGAAAAGGAGCAGAGAAGGGAGCATAAAACTTTGGGAGGGTTTGAGACTTTAGACAGTCACCAAAGAAGGGCTCACTGAGTAGGTGACATTTGAATGAAGGCCCTGAGGAAATGAAAATGAGGGAGCTGGCTAGGCTGATTACTGGGAAGTGCATTGCAGGTAGAGGAAATGGAAATTGCCTGAAACACAGGTGTGGCTGGAGGGCAGAGGAGGAAATAAGTGGAAAGAAAGCAGTAGGAGATGAGGCAGAGAATTAAGGACAGTTGACCCTATAAGTAGATAGGGCTTTTTTTGAAGCCACAATGAGGACTTTGGCTATTGCTTTTGAATTGACAGCAATTTTGAGCAGAAGAGTGGCAATATCTGATTGGCATTTAAATAGCTAAATGTGTTGAGGATTGATGGCAGGGACAAGAGCTGAAGCAGGGAAATTTAGGAGACTATTGCAGCAATACGGGCTAATGGTGATGGTGACAGGGACCAAGGAGACGGTAGTGAAGTTACAGAGACCCAGGATTGAATGTGCAGTGTGTTCAGAGTATGCCAAGGATGACACCAAGGTTTTTGGATTGAGTAGTTAGACAAATAAATACTATTAATTGAAATAGGAAAGACTGTAGAAGCACTTATTATTCTAGTTTTGTATATGGAAAAACACACAGTAGTTAATTGGGTCAAGATCATACAGAGTAGTAAGTGGTAGAACAAGGATTCAAACACACAGAGGTTAACGCTAGAACCTGTCAACTCAATACTAAACTCATTATACTTGATTCATTTTCCTGGAGTGCTAGCTGTATTAGAACTATTTAGAGGAAAAACATTGTTTTTATATTAAGCACCATATGTTACGATTGAGAATATAAAATTCACACTAATTTTTAAGATGCCTCCCTTACACTTCAAAATATTATTTGCCAGGTTATATATAACCTTGGTGTCCTAAGGTTCCCCACTGTTGTATAATTCTCTCTTCCTTATTTCTAAGGCATTTTGGTGCAAGTATTTGAGAAGTATTTTCATATTTTGTATAAGTATTAAGTAATTTCATATTTATCCCAAATAATGACAACAGTGATGACAACCTTGCTTTCTTTGGCAATATTTTCCTATCCATGCTTGATCCTGCCTTATTTTTCCTCCTTTTTGTCTGGTGTGTACTCTGAAAACTTCTGGTAGGGCTGAAAGTATCTTATGTGTTGCTGTTAAGAGAATTTAATAAATACTAGTGTGCTGATAGACAATTTTTATTCTAAATATTTATCAGCAACCCGTTTTCTTATGTAACTAGTTCCCCTGAGACCTCCTGAAATTAGTTTGACAAGTCGAAGTCCCACCGATATTCTCATCTCCTGGCTACCAATCCCAGCCAAATATCGGAGGGGCCAAGTGGTACTCTATCGTCTGTCCTTCCGCCTAAGCACTGAGAATTCCATTCAAGTTCTGGAGCTTCCAGGGACCACATATGAGTACCTTTTGAAGGGCCTGAAACCTGATAGTATCTACCTGGTTCGGATTACAGCAGCCACCAGAGTAGGTCTGGGAGAGTCATCTGTATGGACTTCACATAGGACACCCAAAGCTACAAGCGTGCAAGGTAAATTTCTAAATATGATTGAGGAAAAATAACACTGTATTTATACTTCTGAATCAATTTTCTTTTTATCTAAGTTTATATCTTTAAATTTTGTTTTATGAATAAAAGTATTCCATAGATCATGGACTTAACTGAAAAATTTTTTAGCTTTTTATTGAGTAGGCCCTTTTTTCAGAGAACTTACTAACGTGTAAAACTTTTGGTTACACTATTAGTTTGTTTAGCAAATCTTTCCTGGAAAGATCAGTCCAAATCAAACTGAATTATCGAAAGTAACATATGTACACATGTATATTAATTAAACCTAATTAATATTGCCATATATGAGTATTTTTTAAAACATCAGTTTAGTAAAAAGACCTTTAGACTAGAAAGTTCTTGACCTTCCTCTAAGGTGGAACGTATCATGACTGGGTTTGTTGTTGTTGATTAATAATAATGTTTTAATAATAATTCCTGTTTTCTCACAGGAATATAGGATGGTGAAAATTATAAAAGTACTTATTATAGATATTATTTTTTTCTTATTTATATGTTTTAGTCTTAGGTAGTATTTTATATATTTAATTCTGTCTCAAAGTTTAATTTTGAGATTTAAGTTGAAGTAGAATTGTTGGAATTGAACATTTTTGCAACTGTTAGCTTAAGACTGAGAGATCTACACTCTCCTGTATTTTCGTGTTAATTATGGGTTTTTTGTGCACACTTTTCTGGTGAATTTTTCTAGCCCCTAAGTCTCCAGAATTACATTTGGAGCCTCTGAATTGCACCACCATTTCTGTGAAGTGGCAGCAGGATGCTGAGGACACAGTAGCCATTCAGGGCTACAAGCTGTACTACAAAGAAGAAGGGCAGCAGGAGAACGGACCCATTTTCTTAGATACCAGCGACCTTCTTTATACTCTCAGTGGTTTAGGTGAGTGAGCCTGAACTGTGCTTTTCCTTTCTTTCTTCTCTAACCAGCTGAGAGAAAAGTTACTGGATATACACCAGTAGAACTGACTTAATGGTAAAAAGAAAGAAAAGAATTGACTTTACTCCATCACTGTGTGTAATCTGCTTAGGTCAACAACTGGTCTTTGACTCACCATTATGAGTGAACTGGCAAAATGTCAGGTAACTGTGGTTTCTTTCTATCTTTCCCCACTTCTGGGCATCTGCTTTTCTTGCTAAAGTTCACTCTGGTAGAGTGAGATCCTGATCAATCATTGTAGTATAGTGGATGCATTATACAATAGGAATATAAAATGAAAATATCACCAAAGGATCAGAGAATATACAGTAACTAAGTTTCACTGAGAAATTGCTTGAGAGTGCTATGTAGGTGTATTATTTTACATGTGTAAAATATATGTAAATAATGTACAGAATAATGCCCTTACATATGACCCATGTAGGTCAAACCTAGAAAGGCTAGAGAAAACGCACTTAACTTTGTTTTTTATATTCATTGTTGTTTGTATTCCCTATTAATTTTATCTTTGCTGAATGAAAGAATTTCATAGTATATAACAGGCTTAGTAGAAAGTAAATTTATATCTACAATAAACATGTGAGTATAAACAGATGTCAACTCAAAGTATAAAATGCACACATAGCTTATTTGTTGCTTGTGAGTAGATTTTCACTCTTAAGTACAAAGCAGCAACTTTAATTATAATTACCAAACAACTTCCTGCTACGTTGTTATAGCACCTTCTGCACATATTGGACTTCATAATGCACGCTGGCTTTCCCTGTCACAGACTGCCCTTTGGAGTGTGGGAAAGGAAGAGGCTCAGTGGTACCACCATGGGCTGCTCCGTTTCCTTCCCTAGCTTCATGGTAGCACAGCTGTGTGAGCAGCATTAGCTGTGAGTCCCTGTGCTGTAAGAAGCAGTGATGAGAATCTGTTTTCAGATATATGACATAGAACTCCATCCTCCTGTCCTTTGCCATCGTTTTCCAGATGGCATTTTGCTTATAATCTTATTGTGTCAGATTTTAATTTAATTGCATTTGTTTAAATACGTCTTTCTATTGATCTCTGTCACAAAGCTTTATAAACGACGAGGAGGTGCATATGCTCCAGGATGAGCTTCTTTACACCATTGATACTAAGATGATGTTGCCCAACCTGATACTAAAGTCAGCAACATTTATTTCTAGCATTGGCTCCTCAGTGAACTCTCCCTTTCCCTATGCATGTTACTTATATAAGAAAGTTGTACTCAGATATGTAAGAAACAGGATTTGAGACAATTACTGAAGAAAAATCATGTATCAGACTCTGTTAAGGAAATATAAATACATTGAAGATATAAAAATAACTTCATAGAGCACTCTTAAACATACAGGTAGCTTATGCTAAATGGATGAATAATTTATTAGGAGAAAAAAACAATGTTTTGCTTGTGGAAAGATTAAAGAAGCAATTAAAACTTTGGTAATGAAAAATAATTCTCTAAAATTTAAAACTATTCTACAGGTGTGTGTGTGTGTGTGTGTGTGTGTGTGTGTGTGTGTGTGTTTGACCTATTGATCTTTGTTGAAGTTTTTAATCTCTAAATAATAACTTTCAATACTGTAGACCTTTATTTTTTTCTGTTTTAAAAATAAATCACGTTCATATTGACTGTGTTGTAATGTCCTTTGTGTTATAAAATCCTTTGTGTATGCTACTTGAGATAGTTCATCTTAAAATCTATCACTTTATAATGAGTAAACTAGATGATTTTGTTATAGTCAGTGTGCCCTATTGAAATAGCTCCATATTTCCTGACTGGAATTAGAATGACTGGTTGGACTAATTACAGTGCAGGGTAACGGAGTACTCTGTTCCAGCTGTAGAGCTTTCTTGTTGGCCAGTAGGTTCCACACCCCAGAAGTTGCCAAGTCACAGCCAGAACAGCTGACTCACAGGGATGGAGCTGTATGGATTCAGGCGTTGCATAGCAGTTAACTAGATTGCCTTTAAGATGTCGTTTAATCTTGAGAGCCTTAGCTAAGTTTATATAGCAAGCGAATGGGTTTACCCCAATAAGCAGGCAAGTATTAACAGCTCTCACTCTGTTCCTCCTTAAACTTTGGGCTATTGGGAAGGCAGTATGTTCTGTTAACTGGACAACTGACCATATGTGACCATTTTTAGCGAAAGCATCTGGTGGTAGCTGCCTGTTTAACAGAGAGTGATGTGTCTAGAGGGCAGTAGGTTAAGGGAACCCTATCTGTGTCTTGCATGGTGAATACTTGCTTTCACACATTAAAGATAACTAACTGGAACTAGATTTACTAAATGGCTTGGAAATGAAATTTAAATGCTTCTGTTTGCTGTTTCTTTGTCAATTTGAGTAGCAAACTGATGTCTCAAAATTTAATTTTTATATTAACCCTCTATCTGATGCCCTAATACACATTCTTTTGTTTCCACTTCTGATAGTTAAGCTTTCAATAAAAAAGTATGTTATTGGGACACATTTTTCTTTGTTCTTTATTTCTGAAAGGAATGAATGAATTGTATATAATTCAATTCCTTTAACAGCATTTAAAAATTTTTTTGAGTAAGACATTTTTGTAGTACTAGTTTTAAAAAATGTAACAGATGTAATTTCTGCCAAAAAGAAAGGTTAAACCAAAAGATAATAAGTTGACTGACTTGTTTACTTTTCTTCCAAATTTGTGATGAACAAAATTTAATTGTATTTAATAATGAAAGTTATTTTAGAACATTTTACTCTAAACCCTCAAAGCTTTGTTCCCTGTGGTGTAGAAAATTTTATTTTTTTAAATGGCTGAAAAGGTTCTCATGTCTTTATTAATACATTATAAATATTGGCATAAGAATGGAAGTATTTTGATGTTGCTAGTTTGTTCTAGTTTAGTGATTTTAAAACATACAGTTTGATTTTAATTAGAAGTGGTTTACTTTGAGGGGGTTGGGAAAATGCATTAGGCTTATGATTTAATGTTTGTTATTTGTTTTAAATTGTGGTTTGAAGTCTTATCAAAGATTTTGCATCTTTAGTGATTATCTTCACTTCATTACTCCCTCTGTCCTTGGCACTTTCCAATTTTAATGCAGTTAGAGTAGAATTTTAAAGTGTTTGTTACATTTATCCACAGTAAACTGAAAGCAAAATTAATAACACATTTGTGTCCCCTGATAAAAGACTGACTGAAATAATTTGTTCCTCTTTTTTATCTGTTTAATACAGAAATTAGCTTCAAATTTTTAACTTAGAATTTCAAATTGCAAAGGGACTATTTTCATAAACTGACTGTCAGAAATTGTTTTTAATTGTCCAGTTTTTATATAATAGAGTGAAAAGGGGGGAGGTTATTGACATGGTATAATTGTTAGTTTAGCACTTAGGATTAGATCATCTTTAGCTTCTATTTTGCTTAAGAACTTGTTCTATTAAATTTCACAGCAGTCATGATTAGTGAGCATCAGATTTAGCACCAATTATAAAGATTCAAAATATTTAAAATCGTTAGTAATATTTGTAGCTCAGTTACACACTTTCAAAACTCATAGATCTTTCTTTGTTTGTTTGTTTAAGAAATCAAACATTGAAACTCCCAAATATTGCTGAGAGCAGCAGTCAAAAGAAACAGTCCCTAGTTAATGTAACTTTAGAATCCCTTAGCCAGTTTGTATGGAAGCATGGTAAAATTAAGTCAGATTTCTAAGTGTGATCTTTTACCATAATAAAATAGGATTTGGTTGTATTGTTACATATCTCAAGAAAGATAATCAAGAACTACCACTGGTGAATCAAATTGATATTGCTGGAGGGAGTTGTAATCTATCATTTAATCAAGGCAGGACAAGATTTTGTGGCATAAAACAGATGGCTTTTAGTAGAAAGGGTTCAATGTGAACCTTATTATAATAGTGATTTTGTTTTGAAGAAAATTAGAATAACTGAATATACTCATGAAATATGGAAGTCACCTTTTAGGTAAGCCAGTCTTTTCAGAGACTGTTTGCTCATCTCTCACACACAAGAAATCCTTAGATAATACTCAGAAGCTTTTTGGAAACATCCTACAGTTGAAAATCCTTGTACTGTTGTCGTTTTGCAACTCTGTGACGGCACCTCTTAAGACAGAGTCAAAAATACACTATATTTTATAACAAAACCTTCCTAATCATTAATAGTTTAAAGTATTATCTATTTATCCTGATTTTAGCCTATAAGTTTATTTCAAATAATCTGGTGCCTATCAACTACCAGTTCAAATATCATTATAAACATAGGATTATTCTATTCTATCCCAAAATAATGCATGATTAACATCATAGATGTTATTAAGCCTTCTAACCAAATTAGCTTTGTCTTGATGGAGCATTATTGGTTTCTGTGAGAGATCACATTTCATTTGTTTGTTAAGAGAGCATTTTTAGGATTGGTGTAAAAATTCCATTAACATTATTGCTGTCATTTACCACAGGCAAGATCTTTAGGGACATACCTCACATTTTTGGCCTGTCTTCAGTTCTTCCTGTGCTTTACTGCAGTTAATTTCTACTTTTAGTAGAAATAGTTCCTCTGAACAATGTCTGATTGTACTTCATTCTTTCCTTTCAAAGAAGTATAAAATACATTAATTTAACTGAAGTTAATCGACTTCTTGAAGGAATGATTTTGTAAACAGCTTACTATGTAGGGCATAAAACTGACAAAGTGTTAGTACAAATTATAATAAAACAAAGGGAATACTTTTTTTAAGTATTATATTTCACTTCAGAATGGAATATCTTTTTAAGTTAGCTATTTTTTTCATGTTGTGTTTCATCTATTATCAAGCCAACACATGTTGAAACTTCAACACAGTCTTTAGGGAATACGCAACTATTTTTTCTTAATTTATCAAGAAGGCAAACATTTGTTGAATATTTCATTCTCTACAGTATTTGAAAATGCCAAATATGATTGATGTTCAACTCAAATTTTAGAACCTCAGTACTTGAAAAATTAAAAAAGCAATACCTCGAAAGAAGTGAAGCATCTACTTCTAAAACATCCTGTTCCTAAAAATATACTGTTACATTAAGACAGTAAAAAAAGAAAATATTTTTATTTGTCAGTTTGCAATTATTGCTGTGTAAAGACAGAATGTTTGCAGATTGATGATGAAACTGTAAAAACCATGCAAAAGTTACAGTGCATTATCTGTTTAGGTTTTCTTACATTCTTTTTCTTGAATGAAAGGTTATCTGTCATTCTAAAATAATTTTGGTATTCTCCAGATGAACTTAGATCTCTAAGTTCATATCTCTTTTTCCTAGTTGGAAAAATCTTATCCAGCTTATAAATCTCAACTCTTCTGGGAATCCTCTTTTGACCTCAAATAGAGTCAGTTATTCTCATGGAACATCATTTAAAATGCTCTGTTATAGGAGGCACGTGGCACTGACAGTTAAAAAATATATACCAGGTGAATAAGTTTTATGTCTGCTGCCTGGATTTGACTGTAAATTCCACAACTTATTAACAAATTAAATGCTGGTTGTTGCCTAATCTTTTAGATAGGGATAATAATAATAATTATAATAATGATATCTAGTTTAGAATGCTAGGAGGATTAAATGACATCATGAACATAAAAGTTAGCACAGTGCCTAACAAATTGCACTGTAACTCCTCAACAAAGGTTAGATGCTATAGCTGTTTCTGAAATTGTTCTTCTCCCAAAGTGAAACCTGGAAATCTGTATTGAAAGTTTGGGGTTTTTTTTTTGTTGTTGTTTATTATGATCACTAGATTTGAAAACCAGTGATTCTTTTTTTTTTTCTTTTTTTTAAGATTTATTTTATTGTTTTTGAGAGAAGTGAGAGAGAGAGAGAGACAGAGAGAAGGGGATGACCCAGAGCAGTCTCCATAGTTGTACATCATTAGTTGTGACATGGTTTCATTCCATACAGGTGCACATGGGGCCATACCGGGCAGGGCTGGGACTCAAACCTAGGACCTCCTGGTTGCAAGGCAAGTGCTCAAGCTGTTGAGCTATTCCAGCATCCCCCAAAACAATGCTTCTTGAGTTTCAATATATTGTATGAATTACCCGGGGATCTTACTAAAATGCAGATTTTAATTCAGTAGGCCAGGGTGGAGCGCCTGAAATGTTTGCATAGTTGTGCCCACTTTGAGAAGTAAAGGTCTGAAATAAGAGTAGACAAACTTTGTAAATGATGGGCCAGATAGTAACTATTTTAGGATTTGTGGTTGTTAGAGCCTTATTGCTTTAGTTTGCCAGTTCCAACTGTAGACTCTGTAGTGATTGCTATTTGAAGTGCAGCCCCAGGATCAGCAGCATAATCTGGAAGTTTATTGAAATACTGAATTTCAGGCTTCTCCTTTCTCCTCCCCAGAACTACTGAATCAGAATCTCCCTTTTCATCAGGGTTCCTCAGTGATTAATATGTACATTAAAGTTTGGGAAACACTGGTCTGTTCAGATGACCTACTAATATTTTTCCTAAATAGCCAATGTTAATTCTTTATAAGTTAATATTTTTTAGCTTTAGTTTGTTATTCATGTTGGAAAGCTTTCAGGAATTCGTTTTTGGTGCCCTGTAGGTTCCAATATTGCAGACTTTCTTGTCAGGCCAATTATAGTTTTTAATTATTGTTACGCCTAAGCCTCTTTTTAGTCTACTTTTGTTGCATATTTTATTGCTTATCTTGTTTCTAGTTGTATTTTCCCACACTTCTCAGCTTTCACATGGGGGAGAAAAATGGCTTTTCCTGGGTGTCATCATTCAATCAGTGCATTTCTTCCCCAAACATCCAGGAGGTAGATGAATCACAGGCTCTCAGGTATAAGCTTCCAGTTTGGGCCCTTTGTTTCTGTATTTTGTTTGCCAGTGAGTGCTCATTCACAAATTTATTCTTTCATTCTCAGACATTTACCAAGCTAACTATGTTGAGATCCTACAATAGGATACAATCATGTTCAGTATAGACATAGTCATAGCATTTGGGGAATTTAGATTTTAGCAGGAAGACCAATAATTAAATAAGCAATTAAAATAAGGTGTGATGAATTCTTGGATTGAAAATATCAGATAGCTGTTGCAGCAGTTGGCAGGAGCTGGCAGGAGCTGGCAGGAGCTTCTGACCTATTTCAGGGCTAGAATGGGGATGACTTACCTGAGGTCTAAGGGAATAGTAGGATTAGCCAGACAAAATGACAGGGGCCTGAGAAAATAAAATATAGTAGACTCTCCACTAACCAGAACTCTCAATCAACCAGCACAATCTCAAGCAACTGGCAAAATTGCTATGGCAATTTTGCCAGTTGCTTGAGATTGTACCATTTGCTTGAAAGTACCAATTGCTTAAATTCTGGTTAACAGAGAGTCTACTTACATTTATCTGGCATCTAATAATCCCCATTGGTGCCGATTAACTGAGAGTCTACTGTAAACTATAATGAAATAAATAAGATAATAGAATACAAAATATAAAAATTACACCAAAGGGACAGGCCTTGAATAGACTCTAGACAAGTAAAGGGCTCTGAAATGTAAGCTTCATGCCTTCAGGGTAAATCTGTCTCTACAAAGAGGGAGTGGCAGAACCCAGGAAATACTCAAGAGAATGGTGAAATTTATGTGGGATGGCCAGGAGGCAAAGGGTCCATGTTCTGGAAGAACTGAAGAGTTACTATGACCAGAGAAAGCTGGATATTCCTATAAGAGGTCAGGTCATAAGCACCTGGTAAGCCATGAGAGGGAATTTGGGCTTTATCCTAAGGGTAGTATGAAGCCATTAAGTGATTTTAAGCAAATGACCTGATTAGATTCATGTTTGGAAATAGCTTTTTGTTGCAGTGTATGGAATATAATGTAGAGAAGTAAGATATGAAGCAGCTCCGAACTGCTTCTTCCTGAAAGAATAGATTTTGTGAACTTTCTTTTTCACTTACTCTCCAGTTCAGAGATTTTATAAAGGTCTGTTCTCCAGGTTTGCTACAGTCCTGCTTCTCCTGTACATGGCATTTGCCATATAGAAATAATAAGGATTCCTTCAGAAAACAGCTTATTCAGTTGTTTTAAATCAATTTATACTCAACTTTTGGGGACTTTAATCATTGTATAAAATAATATCCACAAAAGCAGCAAATTTGAAATTTCACTCTTCAAAGATAATTTATAAAGTGTTAAGTAGTATAGATCCAATACGTGGAAGGAAAAATAAAATACTATTTGATAAGAAGAAGGTATTTGGAACTTTGGTTTATGCCTGACTTTGAGCCAATTCTGTAACTGTGTTAGTTAAAAGTGTTTTGATTTACCCTTCCCTTTGCTTGAGTTAGCTCTCAGGAGACATCCAGTCACAAATGTAATTATTTATTTTGTCCTCTGAGAAAGCCTCATTACTCTTGATTTGGTATATCTCGTTTTATGAAACTGTGATACTGCCAAATTAATTAAATTTTGTGTTTTTAAGTGAACAAGGAAATAAAGGAAACATAGCCACAGATTTTATAAACCCATAACATAAACCGTTCTTTGAATCCACAGTAGGAAGCCAGGAGCATTTAGCAGTCACTCAAAGATATTTTTGAGTCCATTCAGCTGCTACCATTGAGCTTTACGATGGGCTCTTAGTGCTACAACACTGTTTACAAAGCCTTTTTGTAGCGCTGTGATTATAGTGAGTACAGCGTTTCATGGAACTCAGTAGGCCTCGGATAAAGAGATTCCTATGCTTTGTTGGTGGTTCTCTTGGACCTTTACTAGAAGGCTTATAACAGAAGCTCTTTGACCTTGCAAATCAGAAAATGAACTCCATTTTGAAATTACTTATAATGGGCTGCAGTTACCATTAAATTAATATAAATTAGTGACCAGTAAGTTAATCACAAAATTGAAACCATTCCACAACATGCAATTTTTAATTCTGTGATTTCTTCTCCTAACTCCTCATGAAGATATTGCCTAGAAAATAGTGTCAATTAGAAGCAAAATATCTAATTTTAGGGTTGCTACAATATAAGTATTATATTTTTATCAGAACTTTGTATATATAAAGCTACTTGGTTTAATAATATAAGATTGCTATCCATACCAATTTAATTATACCTTGTTTCATAAAATTTTCATATTAAAGTTTATTCTACCCTTATTATGAATTTTAAATGTTTAGTTCCCATTCTTAAAATTTAAAAATTACTGTATCTTGACTGAATGTACATATTCTGTACCAGGCTCTATATTGGGCACAAGGAATCTGAACATTAGATGGCATGCCTGGGAAGCCGGGATGGCTCAGTGGGTTAAGCACTCACTTTGCAGCCCTGGGGACCAAGGATCGAATCCCAGCCTTGGCCTGTGTGGACCCATATCCCGAACTGGGGAGTGCCTCCAGTTCAGTTCTCACCGGGGTGAAACCCCGGCCCAGTTCCTGCCCTGTGCAGCCCCTCGCCCACCTGTGGAATGAAACTATGTGGAAAAACCAATGATGTGCAACTATGGAGACTGTTCTGGGCCCTCTCCCTTCTCTCTGTCTCTGTATCTCTCTCTCTCTCTCTCTCTGTCAAAAACAATAAAAATATTAAAAAAAAAAAAAGAAAAGATGGCATGCCTACCTCCAAAATATCTAAACTCAGCATAGAGGACCTAACAGCATGCATAGGAAAATGTGCTAATAGATTAAATTGTGGTACAGTTACATATTGTGGAAGCACAGAGGATAAATGACCAATTTTACTGCATAATGAAGAATAGTTTGCCTGTTAGAGAATAGAAGAAAAAGCATTCCAGTCATAGGAGCTTAAAATGTACAAAAGCAAAAAGATTAAAGTGGTAATTTTATTGGTTTGCTATGGCTAAAACATGGGTTGCATAGTAGGAGTTGTAGAGATGAGAACTATAGAGTTAAATAGGACCCATGCATTAAGCGCCCTGTGTACCCTAATAAATGAGTTGGTCTTTGTCCTATAATATGAGCAATGTGAAGCCATCAAAAGTTTTCAAGCGAGAAAGTTACATGACTTATTTTAGAAAGATAATGATATCATAGAGGACAGGTTTAAAGAGTTCAGTGAGAATGGGTCAAGGAGGGGGCTACACAAGACAGGAAATAAGTAAAATGGTTGTTAAAATCATCTAAGATGATGAAGGTGTAATCTTGGAGAGAAGACAGATGTGAAGTTGTTTTAGGCTTAGAATAAGTGGGTTTACAGGCCTGATAGGAGGCCTTCAGGTATGGGATTACACCTAAGGGGATCTCTGAAAAGATGCTTAACATCATTAGCCATTAGGGAAATGCAAATTTAAAAATTTAAACTACAATAAGATACCACTAAATACCTCTTAGAATGACTAAAAATGTTTAAATATCAAAACCCCTAATACCAAGTGCTAACATGGATGCAGAACACCTGAACGCCTATGCATTATTGTAGGAGTGCAAAATGGTACAGCTTGGAAAATTATGTAATGCTTTCTTATACTGTTGAATGTACCTGTACCATATGACTCCGCAATCCCATCCTAGATGTTTACTCTAGACGGGTGGCGAACCTTTTGGCAATTGAGTGCCAAAGTTTATGAACCTCATTTTGGTGTAAATGTCTAGTGTTGAGGATTAAGCGTGCTGGTGCCTGTGGGACCTTCAGCACAGTGTATTGGCACATAGTAAGTGTTTAATAACTATTAGCTGTTTGTAAATATGAGTAGATAGAGGAAGGAGTTGGAATGATCCTCAAGAGCTCTGGGTAGATGTTTCTTCAATTGGAGCAGGACTTTCCGGAGTCCTACTAGGTTGGGGCAAGTGGGTAGATACAGAGTTCAGCCTTGATTTTGTTGGGTTGGAAAGGTTAGTGTCCTGGTAGGAATGTCTGTAGCAACTTATACGTGGGCTTAGATTTCAGATCTGAGACAGTGAATCATCAAAAGGTAGGCAGAGAAGCTGGCAGTTAAGAGTGCACACGGATGCCTCCTGCTCTACCCAGCATCTTCCCAGCTTAGCTACCTTGAAAGAAACTGGCAAAGACTTTAGCGGAAGGAACCACTCACTATCAGCATAACAAAGGACATTAGGTCATTTTCAGGAAAGTGGGGAACATCCAACAAATCTTGTTGAAATTTATCTTACTCTGTGAAGTTTTGAACATAGTCATTTTCCGATTTGTAACTTTCAGTGTAGTCTTTTTGTTTGTTTTAATTGCCTTTTTAGACCTCAGGAAACTGAAATTCTTTCCATATAGATAAGGACATATTTATACCCTTCATTTGGTAGAATTCTAAACATTGGTTTCTTTTTCTTGCAACAAAAGAGGAATTTTAAATAAGAAAGGAGTAAAGGGAATCAGACAAATCATTGCTGCTATCTTATGAGAGAAATAAAGTTTGCAGATTCCAAACTGAACCTTGTAGCAAATCACAGAAGGTATTTAGCACTCTTCAATGTTTGAAAGGTTTTTTGTAACTCTTTTTGTAGTGCAGTTGAATGCAATAGCAACACTATTATAATCTTCATTTCTGCCTCTTAAATTCAGAGGATTGCAAAGAGCATTAACCAGACTAGTACTTCGTGAACGAATAAATATGCCTTTTACTCTTATGCTGTATGTTCTATTGTCTCAGAATTGTATTAATGGCATCTTATGGGATATTATACCTAGCAATTTTATTTCCCACTTTAAAAACATCATTTTGGAGACAGAGAAGGAAGCAATGACAGTAGTGATAAATGTCTATATTTTCTTAAACATTTTACATCATCTTAAAAAAAAATAGTAAGGTTCAGCTTTCCATATCAAACCCAAAAGAATAATTGGGAAAAGAATTTTGATGGCTTTTCCTGAACTTTTATATTCTTAGTCTTGAATCGTCATCACATTTTGAAATGTTCAAAACATGGAAAGCTCTGTCTTATTATTCAATGAGGCATAATCTGTGAACAAAGATAACACACAGCTACTCCTTTTTTATTAAAGATAAATCAAAGCTGTCCCCCCCCCCCAAGAATAAAAATGATGCATTTGCCTAAATGGTCATC
This sequence comes from Craseonycteris thonglongyai, assembly GCA_004027555.1. NCBI lineage: Eukaryota > Metazoa > Chordata > Mammalia > Chiroptera > Craseonycteridae > Craseonycteris > Craseonycteris thonglongyai. The sequence goes on from PVKE010015046.1 coordinate 20,066, forward strand.
ACTTTTGTAGGTTTGAAGTTTTTTTACTGCTTTAGCAGCTGTGTGGCAAGTTTTCTAGCAGACAATGGTGGTGGGGAAAGGGTTCCGTTACATCTGGTTTCTTTTTGTAGAATGCCTGAGAAGTTGATATTTAGTGGTTTTCTTGAGAAAGCAGTTCATGTGTGGAAGTGGAACTTTTTTTAGTACCTAAATTAGCTTGTTGTGATTCATATGTATATGTTTTGTTTTGTTGCTGAAAAAGAAGAAGAAAGAAAGAAAAGAGTAAAGAAAATCATCTACCCTAAAACTGCATAGCACAGATAACCCTTTGACCTTTTGCTCTGGGTGAAGATTTACAGTACTTGTGGAGCCTCACTTCACATGCCTGACTGAAAAGAACCCTAAATAAAGTAAGACCCCTGTGGAGATGCAGAAAATAAGCAGGATAAGGAAGTTTCATTATTTCAAGCAGCTATGTTTTTTGTTTGTTTGCTTGTTTTTTTACTAGTCTATAAAGTGAAATACCAATTGTGATGTGTTTCCAGTTTTGAGTCTCTCACTTACATTTGGGATCAGATGTTAGAGGAGTTAAGAGTCAAGGATTTCCTGAGCAAAGTGTCCTTTTCTGTCTCCTTTGCTCTCAGAAATATCCCTCCCTGTCAACTCCCTCAAATTAAATTTCCATGTGAAATACTATTTTTTTTAGGGAAAGCAAAACAGCAGAAAAACTTTTAAAAAAATAAATAAATAGGCACTATCAAAATATTGGTGAGACTAGGAATCATTCCTTTTTTATTTATTTATATGTCAAGAACCCAAGTTTATCTTAAGATACAAAATTGAAAGAGTACATGAGAATAAATTCAGTCCCACTATTTGTCTTGAGAAAAAGAATTGTTAACTTGGTTCCAAGTGACACTTCAAGTTAAGACATTTGAATAAGCTTTAATAACTTACCATCTAGTGATGTTCACATCTATTTAATAATTATTTAACTAACAACTTTATATTGAATCTTTAATTTTATGTAAATCTCTCCTAAAATATTCCAATATTCTCTACAGCACTTTGTATTTATATTCTGAAGATTATTAAATTCATTTCATTTTATTTTCTGCTTTCTTCCTATATGTGTTAATAACACCTCATTAAAATGATAAATAAAAGGAGTGTTTCCTTGGTATTAGAAAGATGCTCATAGTTATTGATTAAGCTTAGTTATTAATTGTTGAATAGTCTAAAACTTTCAAATGGTATTTTTTTGTGACTAAAGGGAAAACTTCAGTAAGCTTTTTATTTTCCTCGTTTTAGAAATCTTTAAGTATGGTAAAATGCTTGACATGAGTTGTAAACAACAGCTTTCCTTACAAAAAGGAAAACTCTTGTTGTAGGAAATTAAATCAATACTGTCCATTAATCATAGTGCATGTCAATCCTCAGACCACTCTGGAAGTTTCTGGTGAATGTAAAGAATCTTTAGATGTGTGAGGTCCTTATAGATCTAAGTAGGTTAAAGGAGAGGGCTTTTTTTTTTTTTAAATGCCACATTAGCACATGAAAGGAACTTCAAGGTGCATAGAAAAAGAACATTTGCTGTATTGCAATAATTACACTTGTGGGTTTTGTTTTTTTGTTTTAAGCTTGTTCTTTAAAAACTTAGGTAATGCAAATGAAATTTTATGCTTTATACTAATTACTGCATGGGGTTGAAATAGCTTCAAGGTAGGCCATTGCCAGAGGTAAATATTTTTTATCTTAGGCTTTAAAAAATATTTTTGTATGTTTGATTTATAATGTACATAATAGGACAGTCACACATACATGTTATAAATAAAAAAAAGTATATGTATTATGTATGCATGCTAGAAAAAAATTTATTAATTGAAAGTGAAATAAAGTAATTTGGAGACCACTGGTCTAAAATAGAGAAGTGGGTACTTATAAATAAGTACTGTAGTTCTGAAGCTTTACACTCTAAATAGGAAGTGAACATTAATCAAATCACCCCATAAATTATAATTACAAACTTTAGTAAGTGCTGTGATGGAAAATAATAGGAGATTATAAGGCTATAAGGCTATGTTATAAGGAACACTGTATACAATAGTTAGAGGATGGAGGTGAGCGTAAGTTTCAGTGAGAAACTAATGTTGAATTCATATCTGAAGAATAATAGAAGTTAACTAGGTGAACGACCCCATGCGATAATGAAATAATTAAAGAAGGCTTAATGTAAACTATAGTCATAGACTAATAATCAGAACAAGCTAAATGCTGGTATATCTTCCTATCTACACAACCTGATTTATCAGTTGGTTTGGATAAGCTAGTGTGATAACATAATCCTGACAGAGTTTATTGAATTTTTTTTTCTGTTCCATTTTTGAGATGTTTGAAATCTTGAAAGACCGAGTATCAATCAAAAAAATGTAAGCTGGGGAAGCCGGGATGGCTCAGTGGGTTAGGCGCTCATTTTGCAGCCCCAGGGACCCAGGATCGAATCTTGGCCCCAGCCCGTGTGGACCCATATGCTGAATGGGGAGTGCCCCCAGTTCAGTTCTCACCGGGGCGAGACCCCGGCCCAGTTCCTGCCCTGTGCAGCCCCGCCCACCTGTGGAATGAAACTATGTGGAAAAACCAATGATGTGCAACTATGGGGACTGTTCTGGGCCCTCCCCCTTCTCTCTGTCTCTGACTCTGTATCTCTCTCTCTCTCTCTCTCTCTCTTTGTCAAAAACAATAAGTAAATCTTTAAAAAAAGAAAAAGGAAGAAAATGTAAGCTGCCTTACCTAAATGGAGATCTCTTGAATTAGCCAAAATAGTTGACTCCATTGACGCTTATCATGCAAACTAGAGCAGTTGCTTCTACTGAAGGATAAAATGGCACCAGCTTTCTCAGCCTGTCAGGATGTTAACAATAATTTATACGGCAGAACATTTTGCATGATTATCACAGTTTATACATCTTCCCAGGTAGATTGTGTAAATAACTATATCTAAGGGGCTGGGAGTCAAATATGTAGTGATAAAAGGACAACTGCTCTGGGTGGTGAGCACATAATGCAACACATGGACGATGTATTGTAGAATTGTACACCTGGAACATATGTAATTTTACTAACCAATGTCACCTCGATAAGTTTAATGATTTCAAATGTATATACCTCTTGCTTTTCTTCTAAGAAAGATTTGAAATAAATACAGAAACACAAAATTCAACAAAAACAAATAGGGGATATAAGACCTAGTATTGATAAGGGTTTTGGGATTTACGGACAGTCATATTAATAGTGAGAGTATAAATTGATACATAACTTCTCTAGGGATAATTGGGCAACAACAAAAGGAAAGGACAGTGACAGGGAAGTTGTAATCTGAATACTCTTTTTATTCAAAAAGTCCATTAATAGCCACCTGTCATGAGAAAATAATAATGAATATGAGCAAACATTTAACCACATGGATGTTCACTATGCTACTATATAGGGTCATTTATAGTTGTGAAAAGCCAGAGAAAAATCTACAAAATCAGTTCTAGAGGTTTGATACAATAAACTTTGATAATCCCTGCAATTTGAATAAATGTGGACATTGAAAGGAATGTTTTAGAAGAATGTTTAATAACATGATAGTTGTTCACAGTATGTTAAATGAATATAAGCAGGGTTATAAAATACAAAAAATAACAAGTATGTGTGTACATGGAAAGGTAAGAAAATGAAAAAACATACAACCTAATGTTCACAGTGCTTATGTCTGGGTGCTGGTATTAAGGATACTTTATTTTTATTTCTTTTTGCTTTTCTGATACTTATAAATTTTCTATAATATGTATTTGGTCATAATGAGAAAAAAGTATTTTTTAATTGGATATAAATAGATGAAGAAATTGGAGCAAAGATAAAAATTGGAAAAGTCAATAAAACTAGGATTATGACCTCTTTATTACATAAGGTCCTATACAATTGCTAGAAATGCCTACAGATCTATTAATAGCTATGTGCTTTCTTATAGCCAAAGGAAAACTCAAAACAGTGTTAGCTGTGGGGTGCAGGATGTTTTAATTATTAGAAAATTATAATATACTAATTAAATTCCTGAAATACTGTACCTCCAGAAAAACTCTATGTGCTTAAATTGTTGGAAATGCTTTATGAATCTATTGAAAACTGTACTAACTTATGCTTTATAATGACTTGCGATAATAAGGAGAGAAGATTCCTGTGGTTCTTAGGCTCACTTAACAAGTTATGGGTTTGGGATGACCTAGCGATATTAGTGGAAGAAACAATTAAAGTAATTGGTTTTAACTTTTACCTTTCTTCATCTGGATGGTCAAGTATGATGATTTTTAGTGTGTTTCCCTTTCTTGAATACACTCCCACTTTATTCATAAAATGTCCTTTTGTTTTCAGAAGAGTAATCATGGCAGATGGTCCTTAATTCTGACCCTACAAAACTATAGAAACTGCTTTTGAAACCTCTGAAAACTTTTAAGAATTAAGGATACCTTCTTTAAAAGGTCAATTTTTCTATGCACATGGCTCTTAGAAATTATGGTGATTGTTTTACTCATAACAATCCTCTGTCCCATGTTGACTAAATTGCATACTTTAGGGCCCTGATGCTTGGTATTCTCGAGCCTCATACTGTGTACATGTTACCTACCAATTGGCATTCCAGTGTGATCCATTGAGAATTAAAAAAGTAAATCTGCATTTGTATTATTAATATAAAAAGTCCCAGATATGTCTAGAAATCTTACAGGAAGCCTAAAAACCTGTTGGTGCCCCTTTTAAAAATTATTATCCTCATTGTCAGGGAAGAGTTCAATACAAATATTCATGTGCATGTATATAGATATATAAATACAGAGAAATAGAAATAAAACTGGCCACTAGGAAAATTTGGTTATTCTGGGGCTAGGAAAGCTTTTGACACTACAATATTCCTCTTCAACAAGCAGTCTAACAAATTCACACTTACTAAAAACATGGATTTTAAGTTTTATTTTTCTTAATTAAAAAATCCTGGGAAGCTGAGATTGCTCAGTGTGTTAAGTGCTCACTTTGTGACCCCGGGGTCTGAGGATCAAATCCCAGCCCTGACCTGGGTGGACCCATATGTAGACCCATGCAGGAGGCGCCCAGCCCAGTTCTAGCCCTGCGCCACCCCTGCCAACCTGTGTGAAACGAAACCATGTTGAAAACTAATGACATACAGCTATGGAGACTACCCTGGTCTCTCCCCCTTCTCTCTGTCTCTCTCTTGTCTCTGTCAAAAACAATAAAATAAATCTTAAAAAAAAAAGTCCTGTATTAAAGTCATAATCTAACCTATGTACCATAGTATTCTTGCCAGAAATGTTTAATCTGACTCTAATAATAAAAATCACATAAATCCAGATTGTGACATAGTCTACAAAACATCTGTACTAGATTCTTAATGGTATCACTGACAAAGATAGGGAATGAAGAGGGAGCAATTGTTGATGGTGGAGACGTGATATACAGTGTGACCCTCCGTTTGATTTTATATTTATTTATTTGTTTATGTATTTATTTATTTATTTTTAACAGAGAGAGAGATACAGAGACAGAGACAGAGAGAGAACTGAACTGGGGGAGCTCCCAGTTCAGCATATGGGTCCGCACGGGCCGGGACCGGGATTCGATCCTTGGTCCCCGGCGCTGCAAAGTGAGCGCTTAACCCACTGAGCCATCCGGGCTTCCCCTCCGTTTGACTTTAGGGTGGTGGTGGGGAAACAGCTATAAAGAACATTATTGGGACAATTTAGGAAATTTAAAAATGGACTTTAGATAAAATTGTGTCATTAATATTATTGGATATAATAACAATATTGTGGTTAGGCAGGAGAGAATGTGCTTACTCTCAAGGGAAACATGTTCAACTATTTAGATGTAAAGTGTTGTGATGGTTCAAAAAAAGAAAAATGTGTGTTTGTATACTTGTACACATATTTAAATAAAAGAACAAGAAATAAATAAATAATGTTTTAAAAATTATTGTAAAGGTTAAAAATGCCCTTGTATTGTGTTTTATGTCTTTAATCAGTACCTCCAAATTAGGGATGGTTTTACAGTGATTATGCACATGGTTAAAACAATAGGAGTTCTAAAATAACTGACATTGAATATAAGAAACCTTAGATCTTCCGTTGAATATTTTATCAGAAAATCCTTTTGGTTTAACTCTATATGACCAGATTGTCTCAGATTCTCTATCATATGTGTTGAAAATCACTTTAAGATATTTTGAATACTTTCCAGTACCCCAAAGATCTGTCTTTCAATACCCGAATGATTTGAGATTTTAATAATATTCAAATAGACTCTTTGTAGCCAATTAACACAGTAATGACCTACCTGTACTTGCTTGTATCGAAGAACTCCCAGAATTCTCTTGTCTAATATTCAAATCTATTTCAGAGTGATACATTCAGCAAAGTTTAAATAAATTGTTGTAGCATAGTGCTTCTTGTGAGTTCTAAAGGAGCATAAATAAATAACACTATCATGTTTTATCACTGTAATTGATGAAGCTGATGTTTCACCAGCTTGCATTTCCCACTTGAGAAGAAATTTAAGATTGGTTTCAAGCTGTCTACATGCATCTTTCCCATCTTGTAAGCATACTTTCAACTGCCGAGGGCTGAGATTTGCAGGAATAGTTATCAAACCACAGATGTTTTTGCAATGAAACTGTGCACCGCTGACCAAGTCGCTGTAGTTCAGGAGATGATAGATGGTATTTTCATGTTGCTTCACAAAAGGGTCAAAATGGCATGGCAAGCCCATGACAGTGAAATGGAGAAATGTTAGTCCTGGAAGGAAATTTATTTCATGGCTTCAGGGGAAGTTTGGTTGTCATGAATAGGCTCTCTCTGTCAGTCTATAAAAATATTGTTTGTAAGGCAATGATGTATGTCAGACAGTGTATGTGTGTTGGCAGACAGAGCAGCTACTTAAACAAGTGTTAAGCCAAGTACAGTAGCCTAAGTCAAGTACTTTAAATGCTTTTAGAATAAAGATTGCTCTTGATAGAAGTATCAACAATAGACAAAGGAACTTATTTCAGTTTTCTTAAAGTTCACTTGTAAATTTTGTAGCCTCTTAATTGTCTTAGGAGGCTGCAACTCTCCCTCAATTCTAACACTTTTTTGCGTTATAATTAAAAATTCTTATAATCACCAGTTGGTCCATTTTATTTGCTTTTAAGTTATTCAGGAACACATTTGTGAATGAACATTAGTACTGTTCACATAAAGCTATATGAATTTGGGACAGTTAATTTGGGAGTTATAAGGCCGCTGCTCTTTTGGAACCTTCCTTTCTTTCCCCCACCCTCAAGGGAATACCAACCCTCAGCGTAAATCCATCAGCTGATGGTGTGGAGAGACTCAGCAGCAATGCTCGCTCATCTTACAAACTGGACCAGCCAAGTGCCTTTCTTCCATAGGGGTTCACAAAGGGAAAGGAGTGCCATAAGAAAAAGCGTAAAAGTCCTATGTGGCTTTCAGATGTTTTTCAATGTTTGGATGTAAATCAGATTCATTCATGTCAGTGTTCAAGTAGAAATCTTCAGCCCCAATTATTTTGTATCCAGATAGCTTCAAGGAAAAGTTTTTAAAAGAAGTCTTGGAAAAAAAAAAAAAAAAAAAGAAGTCTTGAAAGCCTGATAGATATATAAAAATTAAACACATGATCAAAAAAGAACATGATCAGATATGATCAGGATATGATATAATTGGGAATTGAAGATGATATAGTTGGGAAAGCCTTATGCTTCTGGATTTTACCCAGTTTTGTTTCTTTGGGGCGCTGTGTGGGGGTTGGGGTGTTAAAATTGACATTATCAGTAGGACATACTTTGGTAGGAAACCCAACTCTCAAATGTTACATACAAAAAACTTTCTTCTAAATTATCCTAAACTCAGTGGGAGAGGGGTTGTTTTTTACTGGGTGTTATTTGTCTTATGGCCCTTCGAGGGGGCAGAACAAAAGGGAATGGGTCATTTCAGGTTTAGACAAATGCTCTACTATTAGCTTCCATAGAGATCTGTTCTACCAAAAACACAGGAAAAATGAGGGGATTGGGGAATTGCCCACTTCATCTGCCATTGTGTTTATTCTACACTCATATTTTATATTATCAGAATGGATTTATAGTATTTTGGCATAGTGATCATTAAAAAGAAACTTTCTTTAAATTTATAATGCAGAGTGAAAATGTTTATGATTAATAATACCTTATAGAAATTCAGTTCATAAACCAAAGAAGATGCATTTTTAATCTAGGCTCTAATTAAATTTCCATTGCTTTAACTATTATAAAAACCTCTTTTTAAATCAGCTTACTAGCACATTCACGTAAGGCATTATTTTAACCATTTTGAATTAACTTTTTCTATCCTAACATAAGTCTGATGATACAAGACAAAGAGTTCCCTTTCTCAGTTCAGTTTAGAGGGGAGAAACACTACAGGTCTTATACCATATGGATACCTTGAAGGTAAATCACATTGTTATAAGTGGATTTGTGTTTTTATTACTGTGCTTCAATATAGCATTTTAAAGCAGAGTTTTTTACTCTTTCTTTTCCCACCCATCCCCCTTAGCATTTTTCCTTCGCCTCTGCTGCTGGACCAGACTTGGGCTGGCCCCAGATTCTATGTCAGAGGCCATGACCCAGGTGTCACAGCAGTCTCTACTGCTAGCCTCTTCTCTGAATAATTATATGGGGGTATTGTGTTGGAGGGATAGGCTTGGGGGCAGTGCAGTCACCCTGCCTAGCCAGACCAAGGAGCTCTCCATTCGACTGCAGGGGAACAATAGGCCTGAAACGGCTCACACAAAACCTTGTAGCACAAAAGATTAAATTAAAAATGGACATTTGGCCAGACACAAGGTTTCATCCTTCACAGTTTCACCTTTCTCACTTCTTCTGAGCGTTTTCTACTTTAATAGTTTCAGACTTCATATATGCTGACCTTACATCAGCAAATTTTCAGATTGCTACTTACCTTCACATATCTATTTTAATTTACTTGACTTTTTAATGCTTTGAAGCTATTTTCATTGTGACACTGTGTTGCTAACATAGCAAAGCTTTTCTGTAGCAGTATTTTAAGTAAATAATTCAAGGCAGTGCATAGTGATTTTTAAGGTAAAGCTTTGTATTTTCTTCAGATATTTTATTAATCCACTCTAGCATGTTCCATGTAAATTGAACAAGTAGCAAGGGATTGTTGTATACTAGATGCAATTCCTTTGTCTTCCTTTGGTTCTAGGAGGGTTATTTTTCCCACCATCTGAGAAATTTCCATAGAAGGATGGAGAACAAAACTTATGAAGTCTTTAGCAGATTTGAATTTTAAAAATGATGTCAGAAGTAGACTGATTCCTGTCAGGTAAAACTTTTTTCATGGTCCTGACCTCAGGTTTTCTCTTAATTTTATCTGCCTCTGAACTGTGTCCACTCTGGTCTGGCTCTTTTCAAGGTCCCTGGAGCCTCACCAACAAGCAGCAGCTAGAAGAGACAAGGGCCTACTTCCATGTCCTCTTATTGTTAATCCACAGCTAAACACTGAGTAAAAAAATTTTGTTTTCTATTATGTGTATTTCAGAAAACCAAACTTCTGGATATGTTAGTATTACAACAGAAAATTCATAAATTTTGAATTGATTCATCATTTGAACGAAATGAGAATAAAATTCATCAGTTTTACTGTCCAAGTTTATCTCCAGTCAGAGAACACTTACTTGATCTTCATAGTGTTGGAGGTGAAGGTATGATGTGGGAACTTCCTACTAAGTGAGCCTGTTAGTTTTACCTTTCATACCTTAAAGAAGTACAAGGGCAGAACAATGATCAAAATCTGATAGGATTGGAATTCTTAAAAGTTTTCTTTTAAAAGTAAAATTAATTTATACCTTAACGTTTATGCCTTTGGTTATTTAGCTTTTGCTCTACTGGGTACTTGATTACCTTTGGTGTACATTAATATCACCTACTAGTCTTACAAGCTTACAAGCTGGCCTCCTTTCAAAGATAACCTAAAATCTAGTAGTGGGCCAAAAATGAGGTTTAATTCTAATTCGGTAGAAGAGGATGCCATTCTTTAGAATGTGTTCTCTTAATTTACACACATGTTCTACATGTTTTGCTGTTTAGCTTCTCAAACATTAGTGATCAGAGGGCGCCTGGATTTATAAAACAGACCCAGAAACAGAATTGAAGCTGAAGGACAAGAAAAACAAGTTTAAAATAACAAGTACTCTGTGTTATGGAAGATATAATAATTCACACTTTTAAGGATGGCTTTGAAGCATCAAAAAATGTTTAAGTTATTTTTAGCATACAAAAGAATCAGGGAAGTTTAAAATACATTTTTTACACATTTTATATTGAAAAATTATTAATTCTTAAATAAAAGTTAGTGTACTTAAATAGAAGTGTCCTTATCTATAAAATAAAAATAATTCATTTTATAGGATAATAGTAAGGATTGTTTAAAATAATACATATATTACATACTAACTATTGACATATAAATGGTAATATGTTTTTCCCAACGACTTTATTATCAAAGCAATTTATATTTATTGTAGAACACATAGAAATATAGGAAGCCAAATAACTAAAAATTCTACCCTATAAATATCATTGTTAAAATTTGGGTGTGTATCAGAAGATAACGTATTTTATTCCCCTTTATAGCTCTTTCTCCAGTGACCCACCACAGTGACCTTGCTACTTAACTCCATGTTTTCTGCTACCCCCACAGCTACCCCTTCCTGATGAATTTACTCTGTTAGAGGACCTAGATGCCCAAATGTCATTCTTACCCTTGGGGACTTCTCTGTGGTATTGGATATTGTGAACCAATCTCCTCTTGGCTTCTATGAAATTTTATCTTCCTAGTTCTCCCCATGACTCTTTAAGACCACTTTCCTTCTCACCCCCAGTTTTCTAGTCCCTGCTGTCTTTTCTGTCCCTTGGCACCCATCCTATGTAGATGACTACTGAATGTGGTTCTCCAACTTCACTGCTTGCTCCATACCACACTTCTAATCACCCTCTACTCAGCTCCACTTGAATGCTCTTCTAGCATCTCTGGTTCAGCATGTCATTGACTCTGCCAAGCATATCCTCTTCCATTTGTGTTGGTCCACTCAGGCTGGTAACTTGGGAGCTTTCTAACTCTTCATTAATTCCTTCTCTCAATAATTCCATTTAGTCAGCTGTCTTCTATGTGTATGTAATGAAGTCCACAATGCCTAGCCTGGCTCTCAAAACACTCGAGATCTGCCTGTCTTTTCTATGTGACCTTCATTCAATGTACCCTCTACTGAACACTTCCTGTCACTCATCTCTGGTCCATGTGTTACTGTCCCCAAGCCTTCGCTTATACTCTTCCCTTGTCCTCTATCTCTTCTTCCCCATGCTTAATGTTAGATCAAATTTGGCTCAAATGCACTTCTAAGAAGCCCTCCCCACCCCAACCCCCCCAAACTAGTAGTAACCATTCCTTCTTTTGAATTCCCATGGAGTTTTTATAAATATCTTTTAGCTGTCATCCCCATCTTACATGGTATTAATTTGTACCTTTGTCTTCACTTCCTGAATGCACTGTTACCTAAACAGATTTGAGAGCAACTGATATGTTTTATCTTCCTAATCTTAAAGATGAGGAGGCTAAGTTCCAGGAGGCTGCCTTTGTAACCACACAGCAACCAAATCCAAGATTAAAATACAAGTCCCTTAATTCTCAAACCAGCCCCCGCCACATATATACATTTAGCACTAAAAAGTACCTCCTAATTGCGAGACATTTTTCTAAGCATTTTACAAATATAAGATCATTTAATCCCCATTTGATCGATGAGGAAACTCAAGTGAAACCCAAGTAGTCTGGTTCTAGAGTCTAGCCTTTAATCATTGCTGCAGCCTGCTCTTCTACGTGAGAGGGAGCAAAGATTAGGAGTCATGGGATGCCAATAGGTTATTATTACTATTGATATTTTTATCAGTATATTACTTTTTATTTATATGTTATTATTGATGTTATTATACACAGGAACTCTTTTAATCAGTTTACATGAATAAATTTATTTCCTCTTCCCAGCAGCCTTGAGGTGTAGTGCTGTTATCATCATCATACCCATTTTATAGGTGATTTTAGCAGGTACAGAGAGAGAAAGTAACTTTCATACTGTAATGAGCAAGCTAGAATTGGATTTCTGACATTCTGGGTCTAACATCTCAGCCCTTAACCACAGTGCTAAACTGTCTCTTAGCTTAGGAGCAGTGACTCATTATCTTTGGTGGACAGATATATGAGAGGACAGATGATAAAAATTATACTTAGCTCACAGAATTTTTAAAATATCTTTGAAATATAAGGGCTTTCTGGAAAAAATCCAACCATAAATGCCTCTTAATTTTTATGTTACATGACTGGATACTTTCCAGACAGCCCTCATATTACATGTATGACAAACACTGATCCAATGGAGCCCTTCTCCCTTTTTATTGCTTTACATTTCATGAAGTCTTTCATTTGGTGAAATGTAAGCAATAGCCATATTTCATGACTAACTGTTTTGAATCGCTCACTAACTAATTTTAGCTGGTATCTGGATAGCTCCCACCTTCTTAACAGCTACGTTAGTAGGGGTCATGACTCTCTTTACGGGCACACACATGCCATCTAGTGATAGGGAAGAGAAAACGCAAGTTAGTCAAGTAAATCACTGGAGGAAGCTGTGGTGTTTTGGTTGTTTGTGGATTGGAGAAACACTTTGCAATGAAAAATGAGGATGTTATACCAAACTTTTTAGTTGGTTACCTATATCAAACTTTTTAGTTTGATATTAAAAATTAGTTTGATGTTAAAAATTAAATTAATGCACTATTACTGTTAAGTCATATGCTTTTTGAATGGAATTAGGTTTATGAATAGTGCATCTTTAAAAGATTTTGACATTACAAAGAATCTCATTTTATTGATTTTTTTTTTCTGTTTCTGAGTTGTAGTTACTAAGGGCAATAAAGACCTAATTGCTAAAACTGGATATAATTACAGAATGAACTAATTTGTTGTTTCCATTTGCTTGCTGTTTCTAATACTAGTGCTCACACTCTTCCATATTTCCCATTTATGAAACAGTCTGTTCTTTCATTAGAGAAGAAATCTATTAAGTTATTTTCCAAAGCATTTATCATCATTAGGTTGTTTCTTTGTTAACAGATGAGAGATTATTAGATTAATATGGAAGATGTGGATGAAGGTGGATTTGACACTGAGAGGATTATATACCATGTGACATGGTTGCCAAAACAGCATACATTCTTAGAGACCATAAACACAAAACACAGCTTATTCAGTCATGCATACAAGTCAAACACACACGTGGGAGTCTTTGCCTGCTCTGTACTCCGGAAAATATTAATGTGGACAGGCCATAGTTAGAACTCAGTTTCAGTATTTTCGAATTGTTAATATGTTGATGTTCTGAATTCTAGATCTTGCTTGTATAAACAGTCATCTTTGATACTCATTTGACTTCATGAAGATCATTTCCAAACTTAAGTGCACCATATATTTGGTAGCACTTTTTCTTTTCTGCCGAGAAACTTTACTCACATAATAACAATAATATTGTGTGTTTACTAATTATATAGGAACTGTACAAAGTACTTAATAGGCATGGTTTCACTTAATGCGTTATTTATTTATTTATTTATTTTTTATTGTTTTTTTGACACACAGAGAGAGACAGAGAGAAGGGGGAGGGCCCAGAGCAGTCTCCATAGTTGACAGCATTAGTGTTCCATATAGTTTCAATCCACAGGTGGGCACGGGGCTGGGCAGGGCAGGAACTGGGCAGGGAGCCTCCCACATAGGCCCGGTCAAGAACTGAACTGGGGACACACCCCAGTTCAGCATATGGGTCCACATGGGCTGGG
>PVKE010015047.1:0-33954 GCA_004027555.1 Craseonycteris thonglongyai
ACAGCAGACTACTCTCAAGAGCTGAAGAGGAAGCAATGCATATGCCCATCAATAAATGAATGGATAAATAAAACATGGTACTTTCAAATGCAGTATTACTCAGCCATAAAAAAGAACTAAATTCTGACATGTACTATAAAATGGTTGAACTAGAAAAAATTGTGTTAAGTGTAAGCCAGTCACACAAGAATAAATATTGTAGGATTCTACCTAAGTGAAATACCTAGAACAGGCAAATCCACAGAGAAAGAAAGCAGATTAGAAGCTACCAAGGACTAGAGCAGGGCTGTCCAACCTTCCGGCTTTCCTGGGCCACAATGGAAGAATTGTCTTGGTCCACACATAAAATACACTAACACTAACAACAGCTGATGAGCTACAAAAATGGTCACACAAAACTCTCATCATGTTTTAAGAATTTGTGTTGGGCCACATTCAAAGCCATGCTGGGCTGCAGGTTGGACATGCCCAGATTAGAGGGAAGGAGGTATGTGGGGTTAATGGTAGTAGGAATGGAGTCTTTGGGGGATAATGGAAACACTAAAGTTCATTAGCAGTGATGGTTGTACAATTCTGAATATGCTAAAAACCATTGAATTATACATCTTGAAAGGGTGATTTTTTTGGTATGGAATGACATCTGAAAATTGCTGAGTTCTATAAGTAGCCTGGCCTCCCTGTTTGTGGTTTGAGAGTCACAGATGACAAGGTAGGATGGCACCAATTTTAGAAATAAATGGAGAGAGTGCCAAAATCTTTCTCCCATTGCCCACTGCATCCCCTCCAGATGGTAAGGGGATTCACCTTTAGAAATGCTGGCTATTAAGTGTGGCGGGATTACATAAGCAAATTCTAACAAGCAGGTGACCTGAACTAGCAGGGCAGAGGCCCGCTGTGATTGAAGGAGGGGATAAGAACGCCTGAACACTCTGTATGGCTACCTGTGCAGTTTCTCCCTGTGCTCCTGGCTCCACTTGCTATCACAGAGAAGTCCCACCAGTGGGAGATCGAGGGTATAAGGACAGGGAAGGAACCAGGACACAGCCCCTTACCTCTTCCTCACCTCAGCACCTTCTCAGGAGCACTGGCATCTCCTCCAGCTCCAGACAACCCTACCCCCACAGCCTAGTAGTGGGATGTGGCTTCTCACTGTCCCTGATGGTTTGGCTTTCTCCATCCCAGGTGTCCTTCATGTCTTCCTATAGACCCTCACTCATACACCAACCTTTGTCAAAGGAAAGATACAGTAGACTCTGTTAACCAGAACTCAAGCAACAAGTACTCTCAAGGAACCAGCAAAAATTCAGTGTGCCAGATAACAGAGTCTACTTACATTTATTTATCCAGTATCTACCAATCCCCATGGGTGCCAGTTAACTGAGAGTCTACTGTATTTGCAAACACCAGGTGCTAGCTGTTATGTATGGGCTGCATGTGTGTCCCCTAAAATTTCATATATTGAAGCCCTACCCCCAGTGATGGTATCTGGAGGTGAGGCCTTTGGGAGTGAGGTTTAAATGAGGTCATGAGGGTAGGGCTCCATTATGGAATGAATCAGTGCCTTTATTTATTTTTTTTAAGGTTACAGTATTCAATGTTTATAAAGTTAAATTTCTACAACTAGCAAGATGACAGATTGGTTTCTAGGACTCAGACCTCAATCTAGAGCAGGTATCCAAACTTTTGGCTTCCCTGGGCCACATTGGAAGAACTGTCTTGGGCCACACATTATATATATTAACACTAACAATAGCTGATGAGCTAAAAAAAAAAAAGTCACAAAAAAATCTCATGTTTTAAGAAACCTTACAAATTTGTGTTGGGCCACATTCAAAGCCGTCCTGGGCTGCATGTGGCTGGCAGTCCACCGGTTGAAAAAGCCTATCCTACGGAATGTTTATTGGGCAATCCCAATTATACCACAAGCCAAACAACCTAGAGCATCTCCCATCAGTTTGCTTTTGTCATTTCCACCTTTGAACAAGTCACCTGGTTTTTCATGGACCACCACTGTGTGTCTATAATGATGGAATGGTCTCCTGAGAATGCAATCGTAGAATCTTCAATAGACACATTAACCACATCTTTGCCAGCAGTCATGCTGCCCAGGTCTCCAACATGCCTCT
Source organism: Craseonycteris thonglongyai (assembly GCA_004027555.1). Classification (NCBI taxonomy): domain Eukaryota; kingdom Metazoa; phylum Chordata; class Mammalia; order Chiroptera; family Craseonycteridae; genus Craseonycteris; species Craseonycteris thonglongyai. The sequence continues at coordinate 2,127 of PVKE010015047.1, forward strand.
CTTGATCCTCTAGCCCACCATGTGTTTTGGATAGAGGTTTAAAGTGAGAACCTACACTGGTACAGCCTTGTGTATTATCTCCAAATTTATGGATGTGGAATCCATGCTCGCCTTGAATCAATCCTGTGATGAACCCCAAGACAACTGGGAAATCCTTCTACTTGAAGTACATGGTGCCATCCACCAGGCCACTGCCCTTTAACACAGACTTAGCCTTGGTTACCATGACTTGCGGGGGCATGCTCCAGTATGGGCTCCAAGAGCAGCAGGAGATGCCGCAGGAAACACCGACAAGGGGATCAGTCCCTTTATAACAGGAGGAAGAAAGAATTCTCTCCATGAGCCATGTGAGGACACAGCAAAATGACAGCCATTTATGAATAAGGAAGGAGGCCCTCACCAGACACCAAATCTGTCAGTGTCTTAATCTGAAACTTCTAGCCTCCAGACTGGGAAAAATCAATTCCAATGCCCGTTGTTTAAGCCCCCAGTCTACAGTATTCCATCATAAGAGTCTGAGCAAGTTAATACACGAGCCTTTCTAGTGTTTCACTATTTCAAGATTCCTTTTGCTGATAACCACAGATATACCTTCAATTATCAGCTATTCATTTGTTTAAATGGGAAGAAAAATAATTCTTGAAATCCATTTCCTCTCCTGAGTCCCTCTGCAAGGCCTCCACTGTGAAACACGGTAAAAGCTTCTGTTCTGTGAGTGACAAAGCAGGTGCACAGATGCTGAGTCCTGTTTTTGGTGTCTTAACTTCCCTCAAACTCACAGAGGTATGCACGTACTTAAAACACACCCATCCACTTTCCTTCCCACCCTCCTGAAGGAAATGCAGTTAGGGAAGGAGAGAAGAGTGTATTATTTCACAAAAATAAAAATAGTACACAGAATCTACGTTGCCAAGTCAGGCCTTTAAAAAAAAAAAAAAAATTAGGATAGTTTTGCAGGCACCTCCCACCGAAGACAGAGACTGAAGACAATCTCAAAATATCTTTTAAACCTGGTCATACATGTTCAATGTAAGATGAGAAGGCTGATGCTGACATTTCCTTTAAGCTTTGGTCTTCCTGATGTTAGCAACCCTATGATTTTGCCTCTCATTTTCGAACCTTTATGATGTCAAGCAAATATTGCTAAAATGCAGAATGTGCATAAATGAAGACAATAAAAGATTACTGAGTGTCCATTTGTTGTCCAATGTGCTACAGAAACATCACCAGAATGGCAAAAACAAGAGTCTGAAAATGGCAAGCACTGGTCTGGATGGAGCAGCTCCTCCCTAGCTCATGGTTCTATGTACTACCAGTGTGAGAAACATTTTGCCAGGGCATGCTACCGCTGAATGTGGGTAACCCTATGCCCCCATCCACTTATTCTACTCTCAGACATACATTTAATGGAATCACATATATACAAGGGCTATCTGGGAAAAATCCTGCCATAAACACCTCTATTTTTTACATTTCATGGCTGGATACTTTCCAAACAGCCCTCTTTTGTTCACTATAAGATGCGCAGACATATGTTGGCAGCAGCACCATTTGTAATAACCAGAAACTGGCAAGCTCCCAAAGCCCACCACCAGTCAAATGCAGAGACATATTTCTATAATGGAATATTATACAGCACCAAATTGACAAACCACTACCACATGCAACAGATGAATCTCACAAAAATAATGCTTAGTGAAAAAAACCAGAAACCAGAGTATATTCTCTGAGAGTGCACTTATATGATGTTCAAACCAAGCAAACCTAATCTGTGCTTGGAAGCGGGCACTGGGAAGTGACTGCAAGGAGCACACGGGGCTTCTGGGACGCTAACAGTGCTGTTTCCTGGACCAAGGCACACATGTGCATTTGTAAAATTCATCAAGCTGCATACAACAGTGTACTTTCCTTTTTACATATTTTACTTTATTAAAGTCCACCTTTAAAAAATTTAAAAAAGCACTTTTACAAAATCAAACTGGCACATACCGTATTTTCCGGTGTATAAGACGACCGGGCGTATAAGACGACCCCCTAATTTTACAGCTAAAACATAGGTTTAAGCCTATATTCACTGTATAAGACTACCCCCCACTTCCGAGGCTGTAGTCTTATACAGCGAATATAGGCCTAAACCTATGTTTTAACTGTAAAATTAGGGGGTCGTCTTATACGCCGGAAAATACGGTAGTCCTTTTGGGGCCATCAGCCACCTACAAGAGGGGCTTGGGCTTGCAGGGTGCTGTCTGGGTGCTGGGTACTGAAGGCTGCATTTGGTCTACTATGCTCACACACAGGCACTCTGACACCACTCAGGGAGGTGGTAGGACCTGCTAAGATCAGTCAGCTTCCACTGGCAGGACAAGGCACAAGAAAGATTTGATTCAGAGCCTGTGCTCATCTCCACACTCAGCATCCAATGCAGCACTGCTGCTAAACATGGGACCTTGCAGGCACCGCTTGTTCAAGGTACTCATTCAGTGACCTGAAGGTGAGCTTATACCACCTGACCTCAGAAGAACAGGTCTTACCTAACTACTCTGGGGCAGGCCCTGCCTTTTCCTGCTGTCATTTCTTCAGACCAGCCCAATAAGGATGAACTGGATATACTTGTTACACCAAACATCTAACTCGGGGGATGCCAGGATAGCTTAGCAAGTTCAACACTTGCCTTGCAACTGCAAGGTCTGGGGATCAAATCCTGGCCGTGGCCAGTGCAAACCCATATGCTGAACTGTGGTGCACCTGGTAACTGCCGGGATGGTGGCAAAGGTTCTCACCTCCCATGCTGAAGGCTCCCAGTTCTGTTCCTGCCCTTTGTGGCCCCACATCCACCTGTGGAATGAAACCATGTCACAACTAATGATGTACAACTATAGAGACTGCTCTGGGCCCTCCCCTCTTCTCTCTCTCTCATCTTCTCTCAAAAACAATAAAACTTAAAAAAAAAAAAATCTAACTTGAATCAGAACATTGGCATAAAAAAAAAAAACATATCATATAAATCAAAAGTCACCAGCTAGCAAGATGAAATACATCCTACCCTCTCATGAGAAAGACCTGTTTAAAAGCCAAGAAAGGGACTAAATATAAATGCTGATTTAACTTGGCCTCTGTTGGCCTTTACCAATATGTAAACTTTCTCACTCTCAGTCTCCCCAGCTGGGAAAATACCTCCTTGGGAGTGAAAAAAATTATGAAAAAAATGGAGGCATAGTGCTGGGCCAAATCCTGGTAAGAAAATATATTAAATTCATAGCAAACTCCTCCCATACTTTTAAGTGATATGGGTCCCACATCATGTGGATTCTCCCAGGCTCAGCAATAGTCCCCAGAAATGGAAAATCAGTCTTCATTTTGGCTGAATCTCCTTACCTTTTCTTTTAGATCAATAAGAAAAAATTACAGAGGATAAGCTGCCAGCAGTAGTCCTCTTTCAATAACCGCCATTACATCAGTGTACTAATAACCAAGTCCAATTACAAGCAGCAGCAGCTCTAAGTCAAAATCCCACATGCTGTAACCCAGCTCACAGAATCAATAGACTGACTTTAATAACTAGTCTACCTGCACTTTTCCATGATTATATTGGGCCACGTCAATTAAGCCTGCACAGCCCCAGTGAACAACAGTTGGGTGATGCTTTCATTTTGGAATAATTAGTAAACTACAAAAGCAATACTTACACAATTTGAATTGTTAAGGATCTAAGAGGCATTTTACATGAGCTTTCTTACCTCTGAAAGGGCAGCAGATCAGTAAACAATGTTCAAAATCAGCATGAGACCCGTGAGTAACCAAGGCCGATGGACCAGTACCCGATGCCTCCAGTTGTGGAGCAGGGCCACCAAGATTAGGATTGCTGAGGGGACTGGGGAGGAGTTAACATAAAATGCAGATTCCTGAGACCCATCTTAAACTTGATAGGAATCAGACTTGATATTTGGGGTGAAGGCAGGAATGTGCATTTAAAAGCCCTTGGTACACGAAAGTCTGAGAATCACTAATAGAGTACTCAGGGTATTCATTCTCTCAGCACTGAGCCATCTCCCCAGGCTGATAAGTCTCCCAGCCATTCCTGCTAGGAAACCTTGACTGTGCTTTAAGGTGCCCCTTCCAAGTACAGACATGGCCAGAAAAATTGCTTATTCTGTTGGCAGCTGGCCGGAAGTCTAGCACCTGCTACACTGTGAAGCACCTGAAAGGCGAAGATCAACACCCAAACGAGAATACTATGCGCTGGAGAAGTGTGGGGAAATAGGCCTCCACACACCAAGTGTGGGCGTACCAACTAGTGTCTTCCAGAGAACAACAAGACACAGCATAAAAGGCTTTAGGAATACATACACCCTTTGACTTTGCAAGTCTACTTCTAAGCCATCTTGAGGTTTACTAAAGGATGAAAAAATGAGCCTAACTAAATGGAGATAAGTTCAATGCTGCTGACTGGGAAGACTGAAGATTATTAGAAAGATGTCCATTTTCCCTAAGTGCAATCTACAAATGAAAGCAATCCAATCAAAATCCCATTGGGATTTTAACACTAGAACTTGAAAAACTGATTTTGAAGCTCATATGAAAAAAATGAGTGTATGACAAAGAAACTTTTTAAGTAAACGGGAAAAACCCTCCAGCTATCAATATACGCCATAAAGCCATAATGATTAAAATGGAATGAGACATGTACCAGAAAAGGCACAAACAAGATCAATGAATTAAAAGAAAACCCGGAACTAATCCAGACACGCGCAAGCACTGGGGGTTCTCTGGCAAACTTTGCAAGCGCATACATGCACGCACATGCACACGCACTCACACACACACTCAGGCTTTTCTCTCAGACATGTGGTGTTTTGCATCTTGTTTCTTTATATATATATATTTTATACATGTTTTTCTGTAAAAATCTGAGCAAGCATTTAAGGTATATTTCTAAAAGTAAATTTGGGGTAAAAGGGCATACACATTTAAATTATGAAGGAATGACAGAGGCTGTCACCAACAATGAATAGAACTCCGCTTTTTAGTGTACAGTGTTCCCTCGCCACTTCGCGCTTCATGTTTTGTGGCTTCAGTGCTTCGCGGGTTTTTCCAAAATATTCATCAAAAAATAAAAATGAAAAAATACAACCATGTCGGCAACCACATTGTGGAAAGGAGCGTTGTTTCATGTTGATGAGCAAGAAAGAGTCTCCGAGTGAGCCTAAAGCTTCTACAAGTCAAGTGAGAGCCTCTCCTCCGCCACCAACACAAGACTCTTTGCCTCTCTCAGAAAGCAATGTTGATTAATGTTTATTACTGTATAAGGTTTTGTAATTAACCTTATTAATTAGCACTGACACGTTTAAGTAAAAACGTATACTGTTGTAATTTTTGTCTTAAATGAGTAAAGTATGAATACTGTTTACATATTTAAAACATTCTTGTACCCGCATACACGAAAATTCCTAGGGGCAAATCCTACTTCACGGTTTTTCAGCTTTCGCGGAAGGTTCTGGTCCCCACTGACCGCGAAAAACGAGGGATCACTGTATTCCATTTGTGACTTGCCTTGTTATGTCCTTTGCTCAGTTTTCTGTCAAGTCACTCACTGCTTACTGCCTTATAAAAGGCCTCTATTTTGAATATGAACTCACTTTACACCGGAGGTCCTTTCTCCCCACCAGTCATTACTCTCAACTTTCCTTGTAGCATAATTTCCCATAAAAAACTTTAATTTCATGTGGTCAGATCTGTCCATCCCTTTTGTCTCCCAGTGTAGTAACTGTCTTAGGAAGCCCTGCCCGAAATATGCTTATTTCCTGTGCATGGTGGGTTGTAGACAAGTATTAACAGCAAGAAAAGGGGCTACACCAGAGGTACACTCCCCACAAAGACCTTAAAGATAAGGGAAGGGTGGGTGAAAGGGCTGCGGCTGGGGGGATGGTCAAGGCACTGTGTATTTTAAGAAGGCTGGAGCTCAGAACCCAAGATGAATAAGGGTGGGAGACAACAAAGACAGGTAAATGGACATCTGTCATCAAATATCTTCTACATATCACTTATGATTCTTTACATCCCATCAGGGGCCTTAAAAACTGAGCAAGCTTCAACCATAAAGCATCTTATAACTATAAATATGTGAAGCAGCAGTAACTGAACTTTGCTGAGCAACAGAAACACAGAAATTAAACTAGTCATTTAAAGTCTCCTGGCAAACAAAATAAAGAGGCAGAGCTGGAGACAGACCACCTGTCTCCTGACTTTCAGATCTGTACTCAATAGGCTGAACCTTTCTAGTCAGACAGACACTCCTGCATGGCACTCAGGGGCCATGGGTTCTGGTGAAATGGTATCTATTGCACCCTGGCCACCGAAGGGAACAGTGAAAAGCAACGCTCTGTCACTCTCTCTGCTCATCTCACACATAAAAAACCAGAGATCACCATCTAGAAGGAAGGCTAGAAAAATGGCAATTTAGATTAAAGAACAAAAATAAAGCACATAGCCTTTTCCCTGCCCCACCAGTCTACCTAAACTAAAATACAGGGGAGTTAAGAATGACAAATGAATTTTATTATTTGTAGTTTCAAATTAGTTTTTAATACGTTCTACACTATACCTTTAAAAAGAGTTCTCACATTTTAATTACAATAAGCAATATTAAAGTAATGAGAGACATATTTATCAGAGACAATTTCTGATTCAGGACAGATGCCTTGAATGCTGCACAAACATCATTGAGCTGACAGCACTGGGAGGCAGCTGGAGTTGCACACTGAGGTGAGGGTGGCCATCTCTGTCTGGCTGGGGGACAGTGGCCACAGCTAGCTGTTCAAAACACACTCCCTGAGTGACCACACATCAATAGTGTCTCCCTGCTTCCCTAAAACAAACACCCACAATACATGTTATAGAATTCAAAAAATATGAAGGCTACAAGAAAATATACATGTCACAAATCACTGCTATCATCAATACCAGGCCCCACCCAGTAGATATTAGATTTGTACGTACTCTTTCATGGACAGATTTATTGTCCCTCACCCATAAATTATGGACAAAGCTACCAAAGCTTATAAAAATGCTATGAAAACATCAAGAATAAACTCACCAATATGAACAACCAAATAAAACTGGGTTTCAAAAACATAATTGAAGCAAATCAAGACAACACAGTTTGCATGCTCTGGGCCTAAATACTTTTTAAATTAGGGGGAAAATGAATGAATTTCAATTTATACATAATGAAATCAATTTAAATATGAAAATAATTTCTTGACTGCTGTGCCTAAGATAGTGAAGCTTTCCCAAAGCAAGTAAGAGAAAGGGAAATGAAGTTGGTAATTGGTAATGCACACACAAGGCTCTTTCTGGTTCCAATTCGATTCAGATTACTAAGTCCTTTTCCAGCAGGGTGGGGAATCTATTTACACTTTCCACTTGCACAGTGGAATCTTTACATCATTAGTTCCACTGCAGGCCTGAAGGCCATCAGATCAGACCTCCACAGTCTGGCACGGTGGTCTCCTAGGAGGTTCATCATCAAACCTAGCACACCCTCCAGGGAAGGAGGCTCCCCTCGATGAAAGTCCCAGGACCTGAAAACACTTTGTAGCACTTCTGAGTTCCGCAATGCAGGGCAGGAATCTGCTCCACTGAGGCAAGGAAATTCTGGTTTGCTTTCTGGCAGTAGAGAAAAAGCACCCTGCTACATGGCATACACAGCCTGGCAATCAGGCATGTGCACTCCAAAAAAATAAAGCCCACTAACTCTGATTGCAATCTGTCACATTCTGAGGTTTCTTCTTGTAAATAATTTATATGCAGACATACTGCCTGTCTCGCCACACAAAGAGTGAGACAGACAGCACTAACCACTGACACCAGTGGTAAAGTGCAATAGTAAATGTGACAACCACGTACTGACAAATGCAGAAATAAGGGTCCAATGATGGCTGAGCCTGGTTTATTAAAGAGCAACATTAAGATGTTCCCTGTCTTTCCTCTTACCATACTGTTTCTGTATCAACCAGACCTTGAAAGCACTCCCTTTTAGTAAATACCACAGCTCCATTCCAACAAGCCAAAACCCAGAGCTGCCTCTAAGGAGATCTACAGATGGACCAGGAGAACTGCACTACAATATGATCAATGTAGATGTGGTGAGGGAGGAATAGGAATATAAGCCCGGATTCAGTGCTGCTCCCAGTGATCCTGGCAATGCCCTCAATAAAGTCAGGCGTCAAGCAGCTGTGGCCAGTCGGGACTTCTCTGTGAAGGGTGCAGAGAAAATGCAAGCCCTTCCCTTACTGCAGTTACCAACAAGGCTGGTCTCTTGGGGCTCTGCAATCCATGCTCCTCAGAGCCCTGGAATCCTATGAAATCTGCTCTCATCACTGTGAACTCAGAATGTTGGCACAGGCCAGGAGTCAGGCCTAGAGGTTGGGCTGGTCATCCAGTGCCTTACCTGACTTGTTCCCAGGTTTTGGTGGCTAAATGCAGGACCCAGAGATCCTTATAGTGGTAAAACTGCTCTCCACTGGGAGAAGCAAATTCTCCCCCAAAGATCCACAGCTGCCCTCCACACTGAGGCACCACCACAGCCTGTGAAAAGAAAGGTGGCAAGTTAAGCAGGGCATAAACAGCTCTCAGCTAGTTTCACAGGTGGGGACCACCACCTGTCTACCAGAGCAAGGCACACAACCAGCACCCACATTCCTGCCTTTAAGGGGGAAATTCTGGGAAGATCCCTCATCAGCAAATTCTAAGTCAAAACCTAATAACCTTTCATGCATTCCTAGGTTATAAAATTAACATCTACTTATAATATGTAGACCTCATATCTCATTAAAATAGACATAATTATGACAAAAGGAAACAACAGTCATAACACAAAGTGGCATTGTTTTTTATTAAATATCTGTAATAAAGCTGTTTACTTGCCCCCATTAATCCCTTTCCTAGCTATTAAGCACTGTACACTTATAGCCAAATTCACAAACAAAGCATATGTAATATGTAATGTTTATGTAACATTAATGTTTATTTTTAAAAGATTTAAGAATAATAGGAAGGCACACAGAAGCAGCGAAGACAATGTCCATTGGGTACCACATGCAGGAAGCTCCCCCGAAAAGAGAGGAAAGAGTGGCATGTAAGCCATGCTGATCCGGCACCATGCCACATTGAACTTTCAATATCCATGGGTGCATATTTCAAAGTATTATTGGGCTTAGCAGAGTATCAAAGCATTCACAGAACAAACGGTCTACAAGCACATCCCATGAACCCATGTGCCTATCTGCCAGGGGAAGGAGCTGAGAATAGGAACTCCAGGGCTTACATCCCATGAGCAGAACTGCACTTCAAACTCCCGAGGATACTCACTAACAGCGAAATAAAGCAAGAACACCCAACATCCCAGACCCTGCATTAGTATCAGAAGTACAAGGATGAAAAGACACAACTTTGCCCAAGCCTCTTGGTGTTCCTACAGTGAGTTGAGTTTTCTATCACCTCACTGAAAGCTCCATTTCCAGTGGATAAGGGCAACATTCCAGACTTTAGACTGGAGACTGCTATGCTAGATCCTTCACAAGAGGAGACAAGCAAGTCAAAGTGGGTAATTAAAAAGGCCTTTCCAAAAAAGAAAAATACTGTGTTAAGGAAATGTATTTCAGATAGCCAAGATAAGAGTGCATCTTATTTTACATAAAATACTCTTTACAGATGCAAATACAAGAAACACAGACTTAGAGAATTTTAAAGATTTATTTTTATTGTTTTTGACAGAGAGAGATACAGAGAGAGAAGGGGGAGGGCCCCGAACAGTCTCCACAGTTGCACATCATTGGTTTTTCCACATAGTTTCATTCCATAGATGGGCGTGGGGCTATACAGGGCAGGAACTGGGCCAAGGTCTTACCCCGGTGAGAACCAAACTGGGGGCACTCCCCAGTTCAGCATATGGGTCCGCATGGGCCGGGGCCAGGATTTGATCCTTGGTACCCGGGGCTGCAAAGTGAGTGCTTAACCCACTGAGCCATCTCGGCTTCCCCTAGAGAATTTTAAAAGTAATTCATACACAATCTAGTCTAGGGCTTTTGAGATTTGGGTTGGACTATTTACTGAAGGTTGAGGTGAACGCAAATATTTTTAACCAAATATTTATGGGTTAAATACAATTACACAGCTCTATACCAGTGGTTGGCAAACTGCGGCTCATGAGCCGCAGTTTGCCGACCACTGCTCTATACCAATATAACAAATGAAGAAAAAAATGAAAAAAACAAAAACAAATAACTTCTTGGGTAAAAAAAGAACAATGAGTGAAATGACTAATGTGGTAATTAGCAATAAGACATTATAATTCAAACTCAAAAGTTTCAATCTAATCCAAGTCAAATACTATTCCATTTTCTAATTGTTAAGCAAATTAAATGGATAGAGTCTGATAAGAAGAGAATCAAGTTCAGATCACTGATCAGTGCCAAATTTCTCTAAGAACTTATTTTTATCAAGGTCACTATTGGTTAAAATTGAACTTATATATGCAGTACCCTAAAATGTCCTGCACTATAAGAAAAAAATGTATTTGCTCAAAAAGACCCACAGGTGGGGACACCAGGATGGCTCAGTGGACTGAGCACTCGCCTTGCAGCCCCTGGGTCCGAGGATCAAGTCCTGGCCCCAGCCCATGCTGACCCATGTGCTGAGCTGGGGTGTGGCCCTGGTTCAGTTCTCAGTGGCGTGGGCTTCCTATGTGGGAGGCCCTGGTTCCGCCCCCACTTCACAGGGGCATGCCTCCCATGTGAGAGGCCCCGGGCCCAGTTCCTGCCCTGTGCCCCCCAACCCCTGATACCCACCTGTGTGGAGTGAAACTATGTTGAAAACTGATGATGTACAACAATGGGGACTGCTCTAGGCCCTTCTCTCGCGCTCACGCTCTCTCGCTCTCTCTCTCTCTCTCTCTCTCTCTCTCTCTCTGTCAAAAACAATTAAACTTAAAAAAAAAAAAAAAATGACCCACCAGATGCAAATTCACCTCAAAACATAACAAAAACACTAGGTTCAGGGTCAACAAGGATGTCTTAAAGAGTGGACTTTATAAAAGGTCAAAGCACTTTAACAAAATCACTTCCCATAATATCCGTCTAAGATAAAGATTCTTTTGCGTAGAGGAGATAATAAAGGTATGAGCTGGACTATTATCAGCTCTTCAAAAGAAAGCTGACTGGACTCTGGAGAGAAATGAAGTCACCAGCTGGAGTGAGATGGAAGCAGGCCTTACCCCTACTCACTGCTTACTCCCTCCCCTTTGCACTACCAAAATTACAAAAAGAATTTATACCCACAGGACCTCTTATGGGTGATTAATTTATGTATTTTGGGAAGCAATAAAAATAAGACACTTTTAAATATATGTGAAGGCTGTCCAGAAAGTATCCAGCCATGTATCCATTCGCATTACACTGACAATGGCTGGATTTTTTCCAGATAGCCCTTGTACATATTGATGCATAGTAGTTTTGAAGTAACTGTTTAAACTGACTAACAACCAACATTCTCTGTGTAGATAGGTAACACAGGCAAAGCAGTACCAATGACCAAGTAGGATGGCATTGCTCCAGGTGCAAGGCAATTACCATTTTTGTCAGTATTCACTGTCCTACTTGTCCCATAAGGCTGTCTGTTTCCCAGGCATTTTGATTTGTTTATTGTTGTCTTAATTGGAATAAAATTATGTCTGGAAAACTTTAACATCTCGCCCTCCAAATGTAAAAACAGTTCAATGGAGTCCAAAAACACAGACTCTGAATGGATGCTGACATCAGCCATCAGCCTCAAGCTTCAGCTTCATGAAAGCCAAGTCCTAAAACATATGACACCATTAAAACTAATACACACACACACAATATGGAACATCATTGGGAATGGCAAATTTGACTTTTTTTGTCGTTATGTCCCAGCCCTAGAATGATGTTTCACATGTAAAGAATAATCACTATTTCCTGAGTGAACAAATCTAGCAGTCCTGCAATGCCTGCTCATATGGAATTTAAAGAAGCCAGTGTTTATTGAAGACTAACATTTTCAGCAGCTCAAATGGACGCTGTCAGTGGAATTCTGCTTATTCCATAAATAAACATTTTGCATATAACAACTTTTCCATAAACTACTTACTGCTCATTAATGCGCAAAGACTGATAACACAGATGACAGTTTTTATTAACCATATGGAACTTTTTCTCTATTTTATGAGACTGTACCCTGTTTCAAGTGAGTTTTATTTAGTTATTACTTAGGAGAAACAAACATCAAGTGAATAAGATGACAAGAACTCATAATGTTCACCTCCTCCTCACCCAGCCCTCAACTCTCAATAGTCTCACTCCCTGCATCCTCAACAGTCCAGGCATGAGAGTTTGAACACTCCCTTCTTCTCTCCCAGGTCATTCAGTCACACATTCAGCAGACATCATCACCCTTTACTTTCTCGCACTGGGCTACATTCACTTTAGAAAAGACCATCTAAATTCTCAAATTACTCACTAAAATAAACTTCATCCCTCCAAAAATTCAGGATCTAGGAGAAAAGAATGAAGGGTGTAAGTATAAGCTTTCTCTTTCTACTCCTTCTGCCCACTAATTGATTACAGAGAAGATAAAGAACATGGCTTCTAACATATTCATTAAACTAGTCTATAATGAGAAAACTTTTAGGTCTCAGAATTTGAACTGTAATAACCTTTAGGCAAAAGACTTTATAACCGATTTTCTATTTCCCATTACTCTGATTCACTGTGAAATTCACAGCATAAATAACAAGCCAACCTTAACTACAAGAATATTATTAAGCCCCAGACTAATAAAATCCTCATTAGGCATGCATATGAATCAAAGCCTGCTGAGTACCCTGCCAAAATAAGTGAATTTAAAAATCCCAGAAACTTATGACTCTAATTTTTCAAGTACAGTTAATAACTGTGATTAATAAGAAAATAAACACAAGCAAACCCCCAAGACTGCGTTACATGACATGGGCTCAAAACATGATTGCTCCACTGGGACCTCAGCATTCTTGAGGCCCAGGAACTAACAAGGCATTCAGGATTGAGGGCTCAGGTTGCTCTCCATGGGAACAGGACAAGACGGGGTCTTTAGCTTGGAGGCCTGGGACAGATTGTTCATTATTAAGAACTAGAGACACCAGATATATGGTGATGGAAGGAGAGCTGATTCTGGGTGGTGAGCACATAATGTGATACATAGGTGATATAATGTAGATTTGTATATCCGGAAACTATCTAATTGTTACCAATCAATGTCACCCCAATAAATTTAACAATAAAATTTAAAAAAAAAAGAAAAAAGAAAAAACAACTAGAGAGGACTCTGGTGAATAGACTCAAACTTATCAAGACCCATTTATTTATTAAAATCCAAGCTTACTAAGATCTAATGATTAAACCTGAAAGCAAGTGAATTCCTCTTTTCCAGAAAAAAAAAACAGTCCAAATGCTTACAAGCCTTCATGTGCACAAGAAATTCATGCAGTTCAGGCAGGCAGGTCCTCCTCTCAGACCCCATTTTAGACCAGCTACTTTAGAGCACAGAATCAGACAGAGGAAAACCACATACTGTGGAGGATGTTTTAATCACATCATGTGGGCTCATACAATGATCTTTCTCCATTCTGGAGCAGTATCACTCACTCAAATTGTTTTCTGAGCCCTGATGCTGTTCCAAGTACTGGGTTACAATGATGAACAAGACCAAGTGCCAGTCCTCTTGGAGCTTACAGAATCTGAAACCAGGACCCCTTCGCTGATAGGTTAATAGTTCTGACAGAAATCTCCTGGGATAAGTCGAAACTAGCCAACAACATGTTGATTTAGTGCTATGCCTTCATTATCCCCAGTTATTATAATACAACTCATTCACTCTACATTATTTTCCATGCATCATTTACACCTATCTTTAAACAGTTTTCTCTCTTTTATCTCTCTAGTCACCATACCTCTCTCACTTAAATAGAAGAGCAATTTGCTGATTGCTACATGCCAGGCACACTAGGTATTTTTACCTGGGTTATTTCATATGATCCTCACACCACCTGGAGGAGAAGGTATTCATCTCCCTGTTTTACAAGTGAAGACAGTGACATGCAAAGAAGCTCTCAGTAACAAGTCCAAGTTAGAAAAACAAAGTGAGGACCATGGGCAAGGCCCAGCCTCTCTATACCAGGCTACCTATCATTTACCAACTCAAAGTCTCTAACAGAATCCTCAGAGTAAAGCCCCAGTGGGAACAGAGGGAAGGCTGAGGGTCAGTACCGACACATACCTGGTGAGCACAGCGTCTTGGAGGTGGATTAGGGATTTCAACCTTGGTCCAGGTGTCCTTCCTGATGTTGTAGGTATAGAGTTCATTATACAAAAATGTCTGCAGAAAAGAAGAGGGACATACCTGGAGTCATCAATGATACTTCCATGCAAGCAACAGACATTAGAAAAAGGATCACTATCGCTAGCCTTCCCTAGAAAACTTGCTTCAATGTTCAATCCTGTCAACACAGGGTGGGTATGAGCGGTCCCCTGGATCCTTTGCGATAATGACACACAAAAAAAGACTATCTGTCCACCATGCAAAGAAGGTGAAGTTAAGCTTTTCTTAAATGTTTCATATAGAACTCTGAAACATAGGCCTTTCTTTTTTTTTAAGATTTTATTTTTGACATAAGACAGAGAGAGACAGAGAGAAGGGGAAGGGCCTAGAGCTGTCTCCATAGTCGTATGTCATCAGTTTTCAACATAATTTCATTCCACAGAGGTGGTCTGGGCGGCCACACAGGTTGGGAACCAGGCCAGGGGTCTCCTGCATGGGAGGCACACCGCTGCAAGCTGGGGGCCAAACTGGGGGTCTCCCACATGGGAAACTTGCCCCGGTAAGAACTGAACTGGGGGCCATACCCAGTTCAGTATATGGGTCCACAAGGGCTGGGGCCGGGATTTGATCCTGCGACCCCGGGGCTACAAAGTGAGCGCTTAACCCGCTGAGCCATCTGGGCATCCCCATGGTCTTTCCGGCCTGCTTAAAAATAAAAATTAACTTTACAACTTATCTGTACTTTTTCTACTCAAAATAACTTGGGAAATCCCTCATGAGGAAGAACAGTATGAACAATCAAACTGAATGAGCAGTGTGCTTGTCAACCACAAAAAGGTGATAAGAGTGACCCTAAGGATTATTAAAGGATGCTGACAGCTTGTCAAAGACAACATCACTTACCAGTCCTGACGGCTTAGCAAGTAGAACATATGGGAAGGGAATTAAATGACCAATGAGTATATGATATCACTGCTTTAATTTTATTGCAAATGAGACCCATGGAAATTTGGGGGAAAAGAAAAAATATATATACTTTACTTTTTGGCCATTGAAATATTCACCTCCGAAAAGGATTAATTCATCTTTCTCAGGATGAGCAGAGATTGAGGCATTTAACCTACAACAGACAAAAGCAGATCAACACAAAATCAAACCATCTTACGCATAATCTGAGAGCTGTTCTCTCTTCCGACAGAGTGCTTTACCACCAGGGTCTAGCCTTCTGAACTTCTGTGAGAGAAAAGCCAGTGGTTGAGAAGAGAAGCTAAGGCATCACCCTTAAAAGCAGTCTGTGCCACGATACGAATACCTGGGCTCCCTGTCCCAGGAGGGCAAGACCTGGGCCACTCCCACAGCATCAGCTAAAAATCACTAGGCAGGGACAAGTCTAAGTGCTCCTAGTGATATGCCAAATTGTCCAAAACTGTCCAATTTTAAGGGTCCATCAAGTCACAATCAAAACTGCTCTAAAAAGTATAGTACTTAAGCATTTCAATATATATCCCAGACAATTTCTACGCAAATAACTTTCCACTTATTTCACACGAGCACAAAAGAATAGCTATAAGGAAATTATACATACCTCCTGACCATTTCAGTGGAAATTCATGAAAGCAGTGGTGACTCGGAAGGTCAGTCACTAGTAAATGCCCTTCCTTCAAATCCCCTCAAGTACAGGGAAAAATTAAGCCAGATTCCTAACAAAATTTATTAAATGAAGAACAGGAAGGACCTCCAACTTTGGGAGCTGCTAGAAAGTTGTTGTCCACTCATTGGTTCAGGGGGTAATCATGTTGCCCCCTGCCTCTGAACAGGTGATGATTAAATCCCAGGTCCCAGGTCAGTGGAATTCAGGGCCCAGAGCCATCACCTGCACTTCATGAAGCAAAGGCACGACTATAACTGCTCCCCTTCCTGAAATGCTGGGTCCCAGGCCTCCACTCAGGCTGAGGACAGCTCTAGGGAGACTAATCTCATTCTGACGGAAACGAAACACATCATTTCTCAACCAAACAATCTTAGGTGCTTACGAAGTTAGCACATTTCCTCTTCTCTGAAAGACACAGTATTTATCTCTTTATTAGGGTCACTCAGTTTTTCCTAGGTTTCTCAGTACATTTGGTATCTTGCCTCTGCTCTGTTAAGCATAGCAAATATAAGAATTACAGAGCCCTAAATCAAATTATAAAACAACTGAAATTCAAGAGGACAGAAAGTCTGATGAAAACCAAAGCCTGCTCATTTCAGCTTATCGCACAAGTGTTTGAAATGCTACAAAATACCTTGACATTTTCACATAATTTACAAATTCATTTAAAATGGTTTAAACACAACTTACATTTAATAATCACATTTTTTATGAGAACTTAAAAGCATTATAAACAAACACAGCTAAAAGCTATTGCGATTTTAAGTTTTCCACCTGTTAAGGGCACTTTTAACACACCTTAAAAACCAAAGAAAAGCTCATTGGGATAACACTTTAGTTCACAAATTGTTACAAGTTGGGGAGCTTTCAAACCTGGCACAATTTCCCAAATAGCCAGCTGTGCTGAGAGACCTTATTTCCATGTTTCTGCATGACAAAAGAGCTGAATAGCCTCATACCCATTCTTCAGACGAAAGTGAAAAAACATTTGTGGGAACTGATCAGAAACAGGTCCCAAGTGCCTGGCTTTTTATGAAAACATGTTGCCTGTTTAAAGTGGTTTTCCAATTTATACAAGAAAAGAAAACAGTCAGAAGCTATAATGAGTCTGGTTCACTTACCTTGGTGAAGGTGGGGAGCAGGGCGTTTCCACAACCTGAGTCTTTTTGGCATCCAGTGTCTGGAAATGGGCTATGAGAGCTTCAAGGTCTTCCTAAAGGCAAACAAGCAGTCACACGTGAGACGTTTTCTTAACCCCTACAATGAGGTCAAAGTCTGGGTCAGCCTTCCCAGTATCCATCAACAGAGAATTTGACACATGCAAAAACCCTTGACCTCGAAGTTAGTTTTCCTGAAAGTGTGAATGCATGCACTCTACATATATCATCTCATTCCAAACCCTAACACTCCCCCTGAGCAGCATTCCACTTACACAAGCCCACCCTGACTTCACACCAGCACCTTCAACCACCTCTCAGAAACCCAAGCCTCGGCCACCCCACCAGCCTGCTTTCCTATCTGCATAGCAGTGTCTGATATAAGAATTCTTGCTCATTTGTTTGTTTTCTGTTTCCACCTTCCTCCCACCAAAACAGTAAGAGCTCCAAGCAAGACTTGTCAGTCTGCTTAGAACAGCACCTGCATATGGGGGCTCAGTAACTACAGGCTGCAGCCACTGTGTTAAAGTCTTTATTTTTATAACTGCAGACACAGATTTAAGATTTGCCTGCCCAGTTGGGCGGTACTGGAACCCAGTCTTCCGATCCAAAACCATTCCAATCCAAATCCCTAGTCCAGTGCCTGTTTCCCTGCACTAACCTCCCCATTCTCCCCACAAGGTAATGCATAATCTGTGTGTCATAGGGAAGGGAAAGTTCCTTTCTATCCTTATTCTCTTCCTGAAACCTCACTCCTACCACCTTGCACATGCTGAGATCTGGGACATACCCTCACTTTCCTTCCTACACCCCCTCACTTGTGTTCCTACACCCCCTCTACACAAACACACTAAGCATACAAGCACATGTGTGCACACACATATGACAGTATGCTTAGAAACACATGTATGTGTTCATGCACACCCAAAACACACATTCACACAAACCCATGCATGCCCACAATTATAAATCCATACACATAAATGCATGTGTGTACATACATGGGCATCCACCAAAATATGCATATACACCCCTACACAATTGTCCACAGACACATAATTATGCCCACAAAACACACACGTGCACACAGATGCATGTCTCCTACACATACACACCTAACACACACGCACTCTCTCTCTCTCTCCCCATCACACAATCCACCTTCCCTGGTTCCACATTCTGTACTGAAGGTAGGTTAGGTGTCCTTCCTGCACCTACAAACACTTCTAGACCACTCTTCTTCTGCATCCTCCTCACTCCAAGCTGTACTGGATTCCGCTCAGTTCCTTTAATCAGAACATTCCCTCGACCTAAAGAGCCACCAGCACCACACGCCTGCACTTCCCTGTGTGTATCACCTTCACCTCCCCAAAGTAGTCACTGTCTGGACCTGGGTGCTTATTATACTTCCGCATTTCTTCATAATTTTACTACACATTATGCATCCCTAAACTATATCTATCTATCTATCTATCTATCTATCTATCTATATATATAATTACACAGCAGGCACTCAAATAATATTGTTTCATTATGTCAATGAGACGCCATAGGAACATAACTCTTGTTTATATCAATTAGCCCAAGGTAAAACTGGTTTCAGTGTATAGTCATACCTTAGAGATATTGGGGATATAGTGCCAGACCACCACAATAAAGCAAGTACTGCAATAAAGCATGTAGTACTTTTTACTGGTGAAAAGTCTTAACTTCAATCTGTAAAATATCGCAACATCTGTGAAGTAATAAAGTGAAGTGCAATAAAGCGAGGTATGCTTGTACATGTTTTGCTTAAAATCACAGAACCACTGATGGTTAAGTAAAGACTTACTGTATTGTTTTACATCTTTCAATTCCATGTAAATGCTACCATTGCGTATATTCTCTTGTAGCTTACTTTTTTGCTCAACCCTGTTAAATGAACAGGTCGATACACTGAAACCCATTCACTTTCACTCTGGCAGAGCTTCCACTCCATCGCAGCTTCTCTATCCATCCTGCTGATGAACAAACATCTGGGTCAACTCCCAATTTTTTGTTCTTATAAACAATACTACTATGGCCATTCCTGTATCTATCTTTATGTAGCTGGGGAGTATTTTTCCAAGGTAAACCTTCAGGTGTATAACTGCTAGGTTATAGCTTCCACTTATCTAGATATTGACAAAGTGGGGTCTAAAGTGGCTCTGCCAATTTTCACCCTCACAGCAGTTAATGGAAACATCCAGTATCCTGCTACTTCTACATGGGTAGTTACCTACCCATGGTCCTGTTGACCACCATGTACCTAATGCCAAACCTGTTGCATTAGGTACTCAAGACAAATTACTGAATAACTGAAACTCTACAGAAAGACCTGGAGAGCAAAGTAACTGCTGGAGTCACAATTAGTTCCGAGCTCCTGGTCCAACGTCATTCACCAGAGTAATTACCTTCCTTAAGGTGGGAGGAAAGATGAAGATAAGGTGGGAGGAAAGATGAGGATAAGGTGGGAGGAAGGAGTGGCTGTAATGAGGAGCAGCAGGTGTGAAAGGAGAGCTGCTGTATCGGTCCTGGTACAAGCTGGCACTAAAGCCCCCCATTATGCTGATAACCCAAGTCACGTGAGAACAGGCGTTTCCATCAGTGTCTCCTGTTAGGAGCAAGCTTGGATGCTCCACTCGTTAGGAGCACAAACTCTGCTTTCATGCAACTCACTTCAACTATCACCTCTCCCACTTCTTGCCACTTTACAGTTGTGTGACCCTGTGATGTGCAACCTGTCAGCTGCTGATCTTGTAACTGTCAGATGGGGAGGCCAAAGCTACCTAACGCACTTGGTTGTGAGGACTAATGCCCAGACAGCACAATGCCTGGCGTTCGGCACTCATTAACCATTATAAATTGCCCCAGGTTAGGGAGCCGGTGAAAAAGCACCAATAGAAAGCAGAACGCTCAACAGTCGCGGGCGGTGACGGTGTTCTAAGAAACAGACAGACAAGTGGTGGTTACATGACCGTTACGGAATGCTTCAGAGTTCCACTCACTCCAGGATACTCACTGCCTAGGGTCGCTGTGAGATTTACCCTCTTTTAAGATGAGTGACGTTCAGATTAAGCCCTTGCCCTCCAGATCATTCCCCTAGCAAAGGCACTCCCGCTCACCCCCAGGTCCTCCTACACTAACTAACTCCCAGCCCTTCCGACACCCGGTAGAACGAAGGCAGGCAACCCCGGGGACAACTGACGAAGGAAGCCAGCAGACAGCAGCAGAGCAGCTCGCGCGGAAAGGAGCGTGCGCAGGGGGGGGGCCGACCCGCCGGGCCCTGCTCACCTCCTCCTTCCGCGAGCGCTTGGACACCTTCTTCTCCATCTTGGCGGCCGTCTTCTCCGCCCCGCGGCCTTTTTTCTCCTTCTTGCCCTTCTTGCCCATCGCGCCGGGTCGGAATAGGAGCCGGGATGCCTGAGGAGGTGGTGAGCGGCGTGCGGCGCGCCGGAAATACCCTTACAGGGGTCGGCGCGCAGAAGTGCGTCACTTCCGGGGGCGGGCCCGTGCTCCGAGTCATCTTTTTTCAGGGTCTTCTTGCCATGAGTGACGTCC
Organism: Craseonycteris thonglongyai; assembly: GCA_004027555.1. Taxonomy (NCBI): domain Eukaryota; kingdom Metazoa; phylum Chordata; class Mammalia; order Chiroptera; family Craseonycteridae; genus Craseonycteris; species Craseonycteris thonglongyai. The sequence goes on from PVKE010015047.1 coordinate 22,884, forward strand.
GTGAGGAAAGTGGCCGGCCCGCGCCCCGCGCCCTCCCCGCCCGCCAACGCCCTCGGGCCTCAGTTGTCCCAGGGGACGCGGCACCTGTCGTTTTCAAAGCTAACCAACCTGGGCCTGAAGGCTGGCTTCGGTCTATATTGTACTATTTGGGCAAATTGCTTAGCCCTGTATAGGATGACCCAGCTGGGTGACTGCAAGGGAACCACATTTTTTTTTTTTTCTTCCTTGGAACATTTTGGAAGTTAAATAATTGCCGTGGCTTCATCCCCCAGGAAGGTGTTCATACACTTAAAAGGATTTATAGGGGAAGCCGGGATGGCTCAGTGGGTTAAGTGCTCACTTTGCAGCGCCGGGGACCGGGCATCGAATCCTGGAACCATGTGCTGAACTGGGAGCTCCCCCAGTTCAGTTCTCTCTCTCTGTCTGTCAAAAACAATGAATGAATGAATGAATGAATGAGGATTTATAGACCCTAAGTGAAGACAATACCTTCTCCCACACAAAACATGCCAGCACCGTTAGGTGCTGAGGATACTGTACTCAAAAAGAAAAAAATACAGTCCTGCCATTCCACTTTCTACGTGACTTGCCTCAAATGTCCTGTGTTAGAGGACTTGTTTCTCCATAGGTAGAACAGGGCTAATGACACCCCTCTCAGGGTAATCAGTTTACCAAACCTGAGAAACAAAAACTACCCGGTAGGAAATTAAACCTTAGTATTTGACCCAATGTAGTAATAAATGGGAAAAAAACATTTATAGGACATGAAACGCTGTGGTTTGGACAGAGAAGAGTGAAAATGCTTATTATTTAGAACAGAGGTCTCCAAACTATGGCCCACGGACTGCATGGCCCTCTCATCCGGCCTGTTGAGACCTTTTTATCTGAATAAAATAATATTAAATAAACAATTAAAAACAACATCTATGTTTTGATTCTTTTTTATATGGACCTTGAGTGTGTAGTCGGCCCCCAAACTACTGTTTGATAGTTAATGCGGCCCGCGGGCTGAAAAGTTTGGAGACCCCTGAGAAGATGGTTTCTAATCAAGGAAATAGGACAAACACAAGCAAACATTTGGCAAAGGGAATGCATAAATCAGGAAAGGATCTAGTTTCTTACTTTGTGGGTGAACCACCACAGGACTCAGCCTTAAAGAAAATACCTTAGATCTAATCAATTTACTAATCACTGAACAGCCAGGGAGGAATGCTTTTTCAAATAACTCCAAGCCTTGTCCAAAAACGTAGTTTTTTTAAGAAGAAAATTAAATTTGGGGAAACCATGAGAAGAAAGGGTAGAATAGGATTTAAGCTGTTACTATATCCAGCACTGCTTGTCAGAGAATAAGAGAGCACGTGTGATGACAGAAAAAATTAAGAACCAGTTAGAAGCTGAGCAAGATGGAGCTTCAGAATTTCATAAGAAACCTGGCTCCTGAGCTTCCAGATGTAATCATCTTTGTCAATAAGCTTCAAAAGGCCAAGTTCTCACTTCTAACCCCATGGAAATCACTACTTTCCCTCTAATGCAATATGACTTTAAGAACCTGCCTAATCCTTTTGTACTTTTCTAAGCATATTGGGTAACCATGAGGCAATGCACTTTGAAGCAAGATGGCCCTTCAGGCACAGCACATCTGTCTGCAATACATAACAGAGGTCCCCTCTTAAGGGCTAAAAAGAGGTGGGGGAAGCACATTCCCTTTTGAAGATTTAGAAGGGCCTGGTAGATACAGGGCTTAATACTTTTATTATCCGAAAGAATCTTGAAGCTGAATAGAAAGGCACTTGGATTATATGTCATAATGATGTACATAAGGTTGAAATTCTCATTACCAAGAAAGAGAATAGAACATTTTAAACAAGATCAGAATCCTAAAATAGTAAAAAGATTAAGCACAGAGTCCTAATTTAGTGAAATTCGAATTTTTGAAACTTGAATGGATTATCTCTAATAAATCAACTTTCAAGTGTACTTTGCTGTGACCAGGCGCCCTCTGCTGTCTTCAAGTTAAAATTCAGAAGAGGAAAAACGAACCTAAGTTCTACATTTACCCTCACTACCAAAAATCAGTCTAATTGGAAAGATCTCTCAAGTGTTCTGTAGATGAGGCAGTTCTTTGCATGTTTCCCATCTGGAGAGTGAGAATATTAAATCCACCCATAACTACACAGGATTCTTGAGAATCAAGTGAAAACCTAAGACAGTTTAGAAAAGTCAAAAGCAAAATACAAATTTAAGAGATTCTATGTGCTGTGAAGTAAGGTTCTAAATCGACCTGGCTGACAATCAATTAATTGGATGTTACAATGTGTGGACATTACCCCAGGTCACCTGAGATATAAAACAGATGACCCAGCCACCAACTTCCAGGAGGTTTTGTTCTGATGAGACAAATAAATATGATGACATTCCTCAAATGTTTTGTGAAATGAAACAAGGAATAAGGAAGAGAGAAAGGAAGGAAGTAGGGAGGGGAGAGAAGGAGGAAAGGGAAGGGAAGGCAAGGCAAGGGAGGGGAGGGGAGGGAGGTGATGAAATAAAAATCATTGTTTCATATATTTTGTCCAGTTTTCTACTGTTAGGAAAGGATAAATCCAGTCTCATTGCTCAGTGTGGCTCAAACCAAAATTCTCTCTTCTTCAGGGTTAAAGTATGTTGGTCAGTGTCCAAATATTTGGAGATCTTTTTGTTATTTATTTCTAATGTATTCATTGATTTGAGGTATCAAAGAGTTTAGTGCTCTCAATTTCCCTTTAAATACTGCAGCTATGTTCAAACTTCTCTTTTTTCTTAAAAAAATAAAAGTAAGTATATTAGTCAATTTGCAATAATGCTGCTCTCCTGGGAGAACTACTTGTGGATAGCCTCTGAGTGATTTCAGTGAACACATCTTTCTCCAGAGGGGTATTGCTCTTGCCTCCGCCAGGCAGCTCCAGGCACTGCCAGCTCATGACATCTTGAGCCCAGATTCATGGCATAAGTTTTATGAGATAACCCCGGTGATGCAAATTTACACTGAAAATCCAAGAAAAGGTTGTGATGTGCTTACAATATCTCAGGGATCTTGCCTTCCCACGCTGCTCAGCACCTAGGTGACTTTCTTGTGGTTCCCCAGGTTCTAGGAGACAAGGTCACGTCTGCCGCATCCTCATCCTCCAGGCACAGCTCTTGGATCCCAGCTCAATCCGTGGGGTATCTCCTCTTAGATCCCACCTGGGTAGCCTTGAGTTTTATTTTTCTCCCATTGCCTTTTGAGGCTGTCAACCTAAGTTAAATGTGGCAACACATGCTCATGCCCAGAAGCAAAACCATCTCAGAACCCAGTTTCCACCCAATTTTTTGTTTCAACTTTCTGTTCGGTTCTGATTTGGTAATTCCTTACTCCTTGTTAGCCTTCTGATGACTTTAAGAAGAGTCATTTCAACATTTGTCCAGCACTTTTTAGTTATTTTTAATGGGAGCATTGACCCAAAAAACCTAGTTTAACATATTTCTTGAAATGTAGTATTGCATCATTTTTACAATCATGTTTTTCAGTGTGTAATTAATATAGACTAATTTTTTTAATTTGGGAAATACTGACAAGTATAATGAAGGAAACCTCAAAGTCACCCACGTCTGCCCTCCCACACACAACAACTCAGCATGTGGAGGAATTTCCTGCTGAGTGATATTAAACAAAAGTGTGTAATTGGCTTACTCATCTGCTTAGCTCACATGTGCAGGGTCTCCTTCATTCTTGCTCTTTCTCTGTTAGCTTTATCACCAGGTCTCATAGGCATCACAGGAAGATCAATGGCATTTTGTAAATCATCAGATGTAAAATCGGGGAGAGGGAAAGACCAAAGCCTAGACTATCGCACAGAAAAATGCAACAAAGACAAGCCATGCTGGAGATGCTGATTGAAAACTAGGAAGCCACATCTAATGTCATAGGGCTCACAATGAGTCAATGAGTGGGTCGAAATGAACCATCAGACCTTCTGAACCACCCATGTAAGCCTGCAGGCTTGTCTCTGTCCCTGTGAGTGTGTCCCCTAAGCCTACCCAGATACAGTGCAAAATCAGCTTCCCTTCCTTCAGGATTAAGAGACACCAAACTAGAGAAAACACAGTATGAGAACCAGTGCAAATCTGTCCCTAATACAAAGTTTGTTTTTAAAAAGGTAAAACACCTTGACCAAATAGTTGAAAACGTCGACTCTTTAGGTCAGTTTTTAAAATCCCTACACGATCACTGTTTTGAGCATCTGGTTCTTTGATCCTGCCTGACCCGGGGCGGGGGGTGGGGAGGGGGATCAATTGTCAAGCCCAATCATCTCATAGTCAACAACTTATGCTTAGGGTTCATGCGCTAGCCCCTTAAATGTCAGCTGCCTAGCTATGAAAATAGATCGCTAAAACCTCCTCATTCTCCAGAAGGGCTTTTCTTTCACTGTTCTTTCACGTGCTTCTGTTCTTAGACCACCTGGAGGAGGCCAGGTGTTTACTCTTTCATGGAAGCACAATTCTGAAACCTACGTTCTGGGCATAGAGCTAACCACATCCTTCTATTCTTGCCCATACTAATGAATGATCTAATGACTTCAAAACATGTAAAATCAACAGAATCTTCTGCATCAAAAACTGAGGGTTGGGAGAGCCGGGATGGCTCAGCGGGTTAAGCACTCGCTTTGCAGCCCCTGGGACCAAGGATCGAATCCCAGCCCCAGCCTGTGCAGACCCATATGCTGAACTGGGGTGTGCTCCCCATGTGGGAGGCCCCCAGTTTGGTTTAAAAACAAAAACAAAAACAAAAAACTGAGGGTTGACATGTTGTAAGAAGCACTCAGAAGCTAGACTGGGGAATTGGTTAAGTGTTGCCCAATATTTCAAAGACACGCCAGGAATAATACTCATGCTAACTGATTTCCAAGTAAGTCAAGATTTTTCCACTAAAGGCATTTTCTCTAATTATCATAAGAATACTCTAGAAAGTTACTATATATTAATTCTCCATGTGCTGTATCTGTCTTCCACTAGATTTTAATCTTCCTCAGGCCTTACCTCATTCACCTTTGTGTCCCTTGTGCTCTTTGTTAAATGTTAATAAATTAAGAATAAACAGTCACTTTATTAAGTCCCCAAACGACTCACAGAGTGACACAGAGAACATTTGTCTAGTATGGTCAGAGAAGGGGAATATTTTAATTGGTCAAATAGTTGTTTAAATAACATACTGTACACAGATCATTCATTCCACGCTGGCTGATGCAATACATTTGAAATCAAAACTCGAGTGAGACAAAAATAAATATTTAGAAAGATCTGGCAAAGGAACATAGGGCTGATGAATAAATTTACAGATGATAGAATGAGCGATAAGCCAGTTCTGATATAATTTGAATAAGATGCAAGTCCCACCTTGTATACGAATGGACTTCGCACAAGGCTTGATAGTCTCGTTGCAAACCTTTAATTCTGATCTTTAACATCCCCATTAATAGACTTAGTGTTGGCTCTCACGGATTTATATTTTATATCTTCCTTCCCTCCTCTCCTCCATCCCTCCTTCCCTTCCTCCCTCCCTGTCTCTTTTCCTCTTTATTTTTTTGTCCCAGCATGAGAAGAAAAGCCTGGAGGGACAGAGGGGAATTCTGCAGTAATGGGCCCTGAAAACACTGTCAATACTGAGAATAAAAACAGCGTCTATGCAGGAGGCCCCAGTTCAGTTCCCACCCAGCGCAGCCCCACATCCACCTGTGTGGAATGAAACTATGTCACAACTAATGATGTACAACTATGGAGACTGCTCTGGGCCCTCCTCCTTCTCTCTCTCTCTCTCTCTCCCTGTCTCTCAACAATAAATCTTTTAAAAAGCAAAGTATGTTATTCCAGTGAATGGGTGGAAGCTGGTCCAAGGCAACATTGTGACACTTGTGCAATTGCTGTGACGTTTGTGTGAAGCCCTCTTGCTCCTTTTCTGCCACCTGGACCCTCCTATAAGGGCCTCCACTCCAGCCCTTAACATCCCCTCAGTATGTCTCCATTGTCCCAGTCTCTCAAATATTCTCTCTCACGAAGAGACCGTTAAGTAACAATGTTGTAAGTCATGTAGATTGCTCCACATCACTTGTCATCAGGGAAATACAGTTTAAAGATAAGAAGACATCACCACACACCTGTGAGAATGGCCTAAACCCAAAACACTGACAACACCAAATAGCAATGAGGATGTGGAACATCTTTTTATGTGAGTAATGTATTTGATGTTATTGCCAACTCATCTCTCAAAATAACCATTCTGGAAGACCAGTGCTGTGAAGGAGTCAAAATACAGGGAGGGTGGGGGACATCTCAGAAGTCAATGCCCACCTCCCAGAAAGTAGGTTAGGGGACACACTGAACCTGGAGGTTCACATGGCTTGTAGCTTCATTACAACCCACTCAGTGACTCACCGTGGTGCACACGACATAAAAGCTGAGACCTGGCTGGCAAATCGCCCCCATCTTCCGGGGATGTGTCCCTGATAAAGACAAGGAAACTTCTGTGCTGATACCAGCCAGCAGGGGGCGACAATCACATCACAAAGGACACGTGAAATGTTCTCATTAATCATGTGTATCCAGTAAAAATAGAGAAAAGTTTTACCACATTTAAAAATTGCCTGTCACTATGTGAACTGGGCGTCCTCACCCTCTCATTTCTGACCCTTAACCTAGACCTGCCCAGTCCTCCAGAAAGGAGCCTGCATTTCTTTGTGATAACATTCTTAGAAGCAAAAAGTGATGTCTTATGTTCTCTTAGCAAAGTCCATGGTCCAGCTGGCCACGGGGGAGTAGACTGGGTTCCTTCTGGCCCTTTAGGAGACAGGGATGACCTGACCCTTTCTTGGGCAAAGAACATGGACAAAAAGGGCCGGAAGACAGGAAGCCAACAAGAACTAGGGCCTGGGCTCAGCAACCATAGACAGAGCTTCCTTGGAGGTGACAAGCACCGCTATGATCCTAATGGGCCACTAGCTTCCCTGGTGGACCTAGGCCCAGGACTGGGGGCTATGGATGTAGTTCCCACAGCAACAAGAAAGGAGCCTGAGAGGTGAGTTTCACCCGACCGCGCACACCCTCACAACCCAGAAGCCTGCAGAAGTACAGTGGGGTGGCAGGGAGCCTGTGTCACCCCTGATCAGTTTCACTAGGCTCACGCTGGCTGCTGCAACACTGCCTAGAAGTTGAGTAGTAAGGAGCCCGGCAATGCCCGAGTCAGCCAGCAGAGGTCAGTCCTGCCACAGGAATGGTGGGGCTTCCCCGGAGGCCACGTGTCGCCAACTTTGCATCATCCCTCGTGGGATCTAGGGGCCCAGGAGGAAGGCTCTGGGACTAGCTGCACCCAGGTTTGATCACGCGGGAAAGCACCTAGGAATCGGAGACAGAAGCATCTCCAGCCTTTCCTGCCACAGACGCTGGCCTGCTTCAGCCTCAGAGATAGATCGCACGTGGATCCCCAGCCGGCCGGCCGCGGTGTTGCTAGCTCTCATCTACTTGCTGGCAGGGCTGGCTCAGAAAAGCAGCCTTTCTAAATTCACTCCTCTCTCCCAGAAGATTAACGTGTTAGAAGCTGCATTTTTGTCATCTTTGATTTATTTTTCAAAGGGGCTTCAGTGCAGAATTAACAATAATTTTATATAATGAATTGAGGGAGGAACTAGAGCCTGCTGATTTTCACACGCACACAGATAGTGCCGGGAAAGTGGGAGTGCCTGGCACCCTGAGCTCCCCGCTGGAGTCTGCCAAGTTTTCATAATCCAGAGAGGACAGAGAAGCTGCAGAAAAGAGGCCAGACAGATAGGTGGATGCTTGTAATCCTTGGCATCACCTTCACCCAGTGTCGTGGAAAAGCTTAAATAGCTTGCTCAACTGTTCTAAAAACAAAAGGGAGCAGAATCCTCCTCTCTGCCTGCCAGGTGAGAAAAGCCATTTCCGAGGGCTCAGGGTCAAGGCCAACTGTTTGGGATTTTATAACCCTAATCCTGCCTTCCACAACCTCACCTTTGTCATCAAAGTGCATAAAGAGCCAGGGTTTGCCCGCCTCCTTCTCCTGGTTTGTAATCCGCTCATCCCCACCCTCCGCCTCCTGCTCACCCCACTTGCCCCTCTCCGCTTTCCCCAGCTTCTTAATGCTGTCACTTGGGGCTCTATTTTTTACACTTTTTTTTTTTGGTTTGTTTTTGACAGAGACAGACAGAGACAGAGAGAAGGGTGAAGGCCCAGAGCAGTCTCCATAGTTGTTCGTCAGGATATAGTTTCACTCCACAGGTGGGCACAGGGTCTCCCACCTGGGAAGCTCTCCCCAGAGAGAACCCAACTGGGGGCACACCCCAGTTCAGCATATGGGCCGGCATTGGCTGGGGCCAGGATATGATCCTCAGACCCCAGGGCTGCAAGACAAGAGCTCAAACCTCTGAGCCATCCGGCATCCCTTATTTTTAATTCAATATACTTTCTTCTTTTGGAATAATTTTAGATTTGCATAGAAGTTGCAAAGACAGTTCTAAGAGTTCTTGTGTGTTCCTTTCCCATGACTGTGGTACAGCCACTCCTCACTAAATGACCTACCTGTTTAATGACTGCTTGGATTTAGGACCAGTTCTCCAAGATGGGGAATCCCCTTTCTCAGGTCTTTGTCTCCTTCCACAGTCAGTTAGGATTCACTACACAAAGCGTTCCCAATTGCTCAAGGCTACATATTTCATTTATAAGTCTGGTGTTGTGTGATATTTATTCATATGCTATGGAGCCAGGGTACACCGTTAGACATCCACCTTTAAGCTCCTCAAATATCAACAATTTGTTTAACAGCCTAGTTGTAGGAACAGAGATCGGTCATTGAGTGAGGAGTGCCTTACAGTGGTCAAAACAGAGAAACCCACACTTGGGTGGGATGATTAGCTCAACTCCAGCATTAATTTGGACTTGCAAGTTTTTCCACTCATGTCCTTTGTCTGGTCCCATTGGAAAGCCCATATAGGGTATGAGGTTGGGTGTAGATGTGGCTCACTTCTCAGAGTACAGGCTGTGAACCATCCCTCCCACTTTAATACAGGGCCTGTACTCTCCACCTGTGGCTCTACCCTTGATGGTAGTTCCCAGGTGTCTCTTAAATGCCTTTGGATGACTGATGAACATGGCCAAGAACATCCAATTTGACATTCTCCCTACCCACCTGGCCTTTTCGCATCCCTCTGGGGTGCCCACTGGCCTCCTCTCTCCAGTGCTTCACTCTCAAGGTTCTAAGTAGCAGTCATTCACTGCTTAGTATAAAATGCAGGATTTGCAGCAGCTCTGCACATCGCTGAGGGCTGAAGGTGCTGAGTTCTCTGGGACAGGAATCGTCTAGAGCAGGGGTCTCCAAACTACGGCCCGCGGGCCGAGGCCCTCTCATCCGGCATGTGGAGACCTTTTTATCTGAATAAAATAATATTAAATAAATAATTAAAAACAACATCTATGTTTTGATTCTTTTTTATTTGGACCTCGAGTGTGTAGTCGGCCCCCAAACTGCTGTTTGATAGTTAATGCGGCCTGCGGGCTGAAAAGTTTGGAGACCCCTGGTCTAGAGTCTTGGGTGGTAGTAGGGATTGAAGCCTCATTAATTACATAGAGCCTTCCTACTCCTGTGGCAGTGGCCCTTTGGCCCCCCAGGATGCCTGAAATAGCATTTTGAAGTGTCTACTTCCAGAATTTTCGCATTAGCTGTTTCACTGATGCCCGCCCTCCACGTTCTTTCCCAAACCCCACAGCTGAAGTGCTGACACGGGACATCATTTGAGACACATTTCCATGCAACACCAAGAAGCTGGCAAGATGAGTTCTAGACTCTAGGCAATGGGAGAGAATCGCTCTGTAAGAAAAACCTTACTGAGACTGAACCCTTCTTCAAGGCTTATCTTCCAGCAACCCCCACGCTTTTGTCCAACTGCCCCAAAGGTCATCAGTTTTCCTTCAAAACAATCAAAACAAACCCATGGGAAGGGATCCAGAAATCAAAATGCTTCTCTGAATCACTGAACACAGTCAAGCCATAATGAGCTTGCAGGGCCATGGAGGAGCTGGGCCCAAATCTAACCAGAGTTTTGAATCGCTCAGCCCTTCCGGCCAGAATAGGACAAACAGGACTTCCTTCTGCCCCGAGTCCCTGTTCTTACTGCCGTGGCCTCCAGACAATATTGAGATGGGAAAGCACACGCTTCCTATACACCAGCTGTGCTTTCAGATGTGAGAGCAGAATTCAGGAGGGTTGATAAGGATGAGGTGCTTGAAGCAGTCAGTGCCTGGCACAGAGCAGTGGCTCTGAAGTGTGAGCTCTGCATCTCTGATGATGCTGGGCTTTCGTCCCCTGTCTTGGGCCCAGGGCCAAACCCTCTCCTTACTCTGGAGTTACAGTCATTCAACCTGATCTGCTGCCAGTCTTTATTCTTTCCCTTGATGTGCTGGGCTTGCAGAATCCTCCTGCTTTATTTTGCAAATCAGGGAGCTGACCACAAAGAAACTAAGCCTCTGTTTGTGAGGCAGCAGGCCAGCCAAAACCAGAGGCTGCTGCCGCCTCCAGTCCCTGAGCCAGACTTGCTTAGCCTGCCAGATCTTATCAGCCCTGGAAGTTTCTGTACCTGTGAGAGTTACACCCACGGACCCTGAGCCCACTCCAGCCCTTCCAGCTCTCCTGCTCAACTGCCACAATGGCTCAACTATCCTTTCTCCTGGTTCCCCATGGATACCCCCACATCCATTCTCGTTGTCCTCAGAACAATGAGACCAGAACAAACTCTTCCCTACCCCAGAGCAGTGGCATTGAAAGTTCAACACCCGAGGAGGGAGGAGGGGGGAGGCGGGAGGGAGATTTGTGTGGGGAGGGGGGAGTGGGCACCAGATATATCGGGTTGGAGGGGGACCTGATTCTGGGAGCTGGGCACATAATGCGATGCATGGGTGATGTGATGTGGAGTTGTCCATTGGGAAACTGTCTGATTGTTACCAACCAATGTCACCCCATTAAATTTAACAATAAAATATAATAATATTAAAAAAA
>PVKE010015048.1:0-34034 GCA_004027555.1 Craseonycteris thonglongyai
GATTACGTTAAGGACACAGTTGTTTTTATATATATTTATTTATTTATTTTTATTTTTGACAGAGAGAGAGACAGAGACAGAGAGAGAACTGAACTGGGTGAGCTCCCAGCTCAGCATATGGTTCGGCACGGGCCGGGGCTGGGACTCGATCCCTGGTCCCTGGCGCTGCAAAGTGAGCGCTTAACCCACTGAGCCATCCCGGCTTCCCCATGGCAGTGCTTTTTGTGGTAAAATAGTTAGGCTCTATGCTAAATGAAGTTAATGACTTGAATGTAATTAGATGCAAGTTTACTAAAGATCTTCATCTAATTAAAAACAAAAATAACAAAATAAAACTCAATTTTATCTGATGCACAGGGTGCTATGACACTACTGTAGGTTCAACTAACATCATTGTATTGATGACAGTATCTTTGTTGGCAGACACCTTTGACTGATGATCCAGTCCTGTATGTTTTAGAATATGTAGAATACACCTCCCTAGCGCCTTTGTTAATTGAGTTAACATAATGAAGACTAAATTGTTCATCATTTCTCTCTGTTTGGAGGATAAAAGTTTGTAGCATTGTCCAAGTTGACAGGGAAGTTGAGAGCACCTTTTAAACCAGCAGTGTTCAACCTTTTGGCTTCCCAGGTCCACAGAGCAAGAATTGTCTTGGGCCACACATAAAATACGCTAACACTGATAATAGCTGATAAACTAAAAAAAAAAAAGTTGCAAAAAGTGGGTTGGGGGGAAGCCGGATGGCTCAGTGGGTTAAGCGCTCACTTTGCAGCCCCGGGGACCGAGGATCGAATCCTGGCCCCGGCCCGTGTGGAACCATATGGAACCATATGCTGAACTGGGAGCTCCTCCAGTTCAGTTCTCTCTCTGTCTCTGTATCTCTCTCTCTGTCAAAAATTAATAAAATAAAATAAAAAAACTTTAAAAAAAAAAAAATAAGTGGGTTGGACCTGCCTGTTTTAAACTATCGCTTTCTTTCTCTTCTTCCTTAATAGTTCTTTCACCAGAGCTGCCCATTGCTTCCTTAGCCCTATGTCACAGCATACTACATTTCCCATTATTAAAACCAGTGTTTCCTTAAGTTATCCTTAAGTTTGCTTCCAAAGGTATTTCTCTCATTTAGCCAATCCTCATACCTGTTTCAGCTGCTTCAAAACCATTTACCAAACTACCTTTCCTATTATCTCCTTTTCTTCAAATATAGTTATTGGACATCCTTTAGCTAATTTAAAACAGTTCTTTCCTCTAACTTTTTCCTAAAGTCTTACCTTCCTATGTTCAGAACGACCACTTTTTTTCTAAAACGTGAAGCCCTGTCACTTTATATTTGTGGTTCTTGAAATTCTGCTTTATCTGTATGCCCTTCTCTACCTCACTGAAAAGGAAAGATGAAAATGGTTGGTTTCCCTAATCTAAACTAATCAATTTAATTTACATTCAAAGTATATAGTATGTGCTTAGTACATGGCAGGTTACACACATGTATAAAGTCCAACCTGTAAGTTTAGTTTAAATCTCATTGGGATGGCAAAACAAACATACGAGTAAAACAAATTTATACTTATTCTAATGGGGACCTGTAATGTAAGTTAGTAAGACTAACACTGCATAATGAGAAACTGTAAGCAGAGATGAGATGATAAACTTTTAAGTAGATAATGAGAACATTAGATCACTTGAAATAAAGGGTGTATTTGGGGAGAAAATAGAAGATACTGATAGGTAGCAAAGGGCCATACTAAATTTGATATATTATTCCTCAAGTACTAGAGAGCCATCAGATGTTTTTGAATAGAATTTCATTTGGCATTGGTGTACAAGATGAATTAAAGAATAAAGGATCATAATTAAAGAGCTGAAAGGGTCCTTAGGGATAATTTAATCCAACCTCTTTATCAAACAAGTTTAGAAAGAGTAAATGCATTCTTAAACTAGTGATAGATTCCAAACAAGGCCAGGATTTTTCATCATATCCTACTTTGGAAGTACCCAGAGAGTAATCTATAATATACAATTGTCACATTGTACATAGTGTGACTATAGCCCTTATTTATGTAGAATACTTGTCAATATATAACCATATCAGTGTCTTTTATATCTGGATGCATCAATGTTACCTTAATTTCTAAATTCTTACTGGCAAGGATGTCAATTTATTTAAAGAAGCCACTAGAGGTCACTCTGTTTTCACAGAGAATGTTTGATAGTTTTAATGTGTGCTAATGATCAGAATTCTAGAATTCAGTATTCTTTTTAAAAAGCTTGTCTAGCTATTGCACATATAAACTCAACACAAATGTGGTATTTTAAAGAAAGCCAGCTCACACATGATATGAGATATAACATTCAGAACCGAACCTATATTCTTTTAAAGGGGGGAAAATGGCTTAAGTGGCAGCATTTATTATAGTACCTAATACAGAGATTTTTATTAGCTTAAAGTGAGTCATCATATTTTAATTATAGGTATTTTATTAATATTGGTTATTTTTTTATTTGATAATCAAAATATAAAAATAAGAATAAATTTTAAAATCCACTCAAAGAAATAGGTATTCTATTGTAATGACTTCCAAAATTTTTGACCACTATAGTTAAAATGATTTTTACATTATGATCCAATACATACATACAACTGAAACAAGTTTATGAAACAGTAGTTATCCTGACTACATAAAAACCCTCTGATATTTTGTACTCTTTTTTTTTTTTAAGATTCATTTTTATTATTTTTGACAGAGAGAAAGGGGAGGGCCCAGACCAGTCTCCACAGTTGTATATCATTAGTTTTCTACACAGTTTCATCCCACAGGTGTGTGCAGGGCTACGCAGGGCTGGAACAAGCCAGGGACCTCCCACATGGGAGGCTTGCCCGGGTGAGAACAGAACTGGGGGCACACCCCAGTTCAACATATGGGTCCACATAAGCTGGGGCTGGGATTTGATCCTCAGACTTTGGGTCTGTAAGATGAGCGCTCAACCTGCTAAGCCATCCGGCATCCCCTGTGTTTTTTTTATTTAAATGCTGGTAATAACCTACTTAATAGGTTGGTCCTGATCTGCAATTTTAAGAGCACTGTTTTGTTGGATCTAGCTTAGGTGTTTTGTTGTTTTACTATAGAAAAATCTGTTATCAATACTAAGCCTCAATTTTCTCATTTGTAAAGTAGAAAGTTGCATTTAATCTCTTAATTCCCTTTAGTTCTGATGTTTTACAGTTCTAAGTCAGTCACTGCTGCTGTGGTGAAAAATTTGTAGTAAGGAAATGTCTCATTTATAAATAATGATAAAAACTAAAATTGTCAGTAAAAGACCAGGGAAATTTTACTACTTTGCCCTTGTAGGAAGGTCTGTCTAATTTAAGACTATAGAATAAAACTTACTGACTTAAATAATTTAATTCTTCAGTTTGTAAAGATGAAGATTGATAAAGATTGGATCAAAGTTTTTAAATTGTGAAGGAAAACCAGGAATGCTTTATACTGTGTCCAGAACAACTTGAAGTTGACATCTGCGGGGAAACCACACCATTTGAAAGTGATATTGAATTTGACATTTTTTAGTCTTATATTTTTGTTAAAGCAAATATAAATTTACTCACCAGATTCTAAAATACTAAAAACTATAGTATCTCTTAAAATTTTTAAGATACTATTTTATACCATAATAAGTTTATTATCTCATTGGTAAAAAAAATTATAAATATTAGTAGACTTAAGAAAGATTTAAAAATTCATGAATCTAGCTTCATATTTCTCATGCAGCTTTGGAGTCAAAAAGGGCTTTAGAGGTGTTCTAGTCCCTAGTTGTCATTATTAAGGTATGAAAACACACCTGGAGTATTACTCTCATGTCATGGAGAGCAGCAGTGCTTCTCACAAAATGTCTCCTAATGCCCTGTCAGAAACAAAACATTGACCTAGATGGTCTGGGTCATGACGCATTATGATGCTTCTCATGTTATGAGTTAGAAATTTTTTACCCACTTGGTGGCCAGAAACAGACCACATACAGTTTTGTTCCTCTGAGACAGTGTGCTCATTTAGATAGTCATATAGTTGCACTTACAAATTCTGTTTGGTTGACTTTAAGTTCTGACATATCTTTGAAGGAGGAAACTTTTTTTTTTTAGGAAACTTTCCTGAATTGTAACCCCAAAAAATAGGAGTTAAAACTAAGGCAGTACAAATGTTGAGGATCAAATTATGATTTAAAAGATTGACAGGGGGTGAATGGTTAATGCTGACAGAGCTAAAAGCGCCATCATGTGGCTCAGAGTAGGGGATTTTCACACATACTTCTCAGCAGTAAATATAATATAATCTCAGAGACGCGGAAGCCAAAAAACCTCTGCAGAACAACTTCTATAACCTCTTCCTGAATAACCACATCTGTTGCTTGGTATGCAGAGTAAAAACTTTCTGAAACAGGTTTTAACATGTCTCGAATTATGTTTGAAAAATTCCCACTACAGGAGGCGGTTAGTCTGCTGCTTCTGTTGGTATATATGTAGTACATATAGTCTTAAGTGATACATATGTATATACATACAAACATGCATATACACACAAGGTTTTTTGGCATATTTCTAGTTTTAGGTTTACTAAATTTACAATTCTAATTTATATTTTAATGAAAATAATATAAAAACATTTATGAAGAACAAGCTTGTTTAACATTATTTTTTTAATTGATCTTATTGGGGTTAAGTTTAGAATTTTCAGGGCAACAAACTTTGAAAGGAATAGAAGATAAACTTAGAGCAAAGAGAAATGACACTTTTAACAAATAAAAGCCTTTTGAATTTGATCTACAAAAGAATAGAAAAGAAAGAGCAATGCAACTTGGTATCTCATTCTTTCCAAAACAGCTCATAGCAAAAACAAACTAAAATTTTATGTTGAACTTTTTATTCAATACCTAATTATATTTAAATCAGTTTATCTTAGTGTCTGGTATTATTCTCCATTTTATAAATTGGGAATCAAGGAGAGCATTAAGATTGCTCATAAAATATCCAGAAACAGTGTTCAGTGTAGTTTTCTTTATCTGTGGTCAGAAAAAATGAAACAAAGGAGAGAAAATAGTAGCTTGTAGAATATATTGAGTTCCTCTGAAAGGATTTAAGCAAAAGTAGGATCCTCACAAGTTTTTTGGATCTTTGTCTTAGAGACAACATGTTGTAGAAAGAACTTAGACTTTGAAAGACTTAATTCAAATTCTAGATTTACTGCTTGTTAAGTGTATTGACTTTAGGAAGTCGGTTAACCTCTCGCAGCTTCAGTTTCCTCCATTATAAAAAGTTATGTAACTTATGTGAGGATTAAATGAAATAATATGAAAATGTATATGATTAAGTGAGATTATGTAAATAATTAATATAGGAGTATAAAACTACCTGACAAAAATTGTGGAAAGATGAAAAAGTTCTAGAGAAGAATAGTGGTGATAGTTGTAGACCAATGTGGATGTACTTACTGCCACTGAACTGTACACTTAAAATGGTTAAAATGGTAAATATGTTATATATTTTATCACAATTTTAAAAATCCACCTACCATTTGGTAGGCACTTAATTATATTCTAATTTTTCCTTTGCCTTCTTTAGAGATTGAATTTTCTTTTAATTCTTAGTATTTTTTTCAAAATATCAAATTACATTTCTAGAGATTTCTCATAAAATTATCTTAAATTGTATGTCTGATTTAGAATAATGTTTTTATTTTGATTACCCCTTGATTCAGCCACACTTGGACCTCATTCTTATTTGTAACTATTCTGTCTCCAAGATCTTGAAATAAGAGCTTTCCGTCTCTGACCACAACCTCTATCTCATCTACAGCTATTACTCCTAAGTGTACTTTGTAACCTCATTTTGACCTCCTGTCTCTACCTTAGCTGTGTTCTTCTAGGTTGTCAGACCCTCATTAATTTGGTTTCCTTGAGCGCTACAGTCAGCGGTTACAATATTGCCCTCTCAAATAATCCAGATTCTTTCTCCCTTACACGTAACTTTCTGCCACGTCTACCTTTGCACGCATCATCCTTTATTTCTGTGCCTAGGTTGCTTAACATTGTTGGATAAAGTTCTCAAGACCATTAGACAAGCTGTCCTATTTAATTCAGTCCTCACAACGTCCTTTGGGAAGTATCACTACCCATTTTATTGATGGTGAAACTGAGGCTCAGAAAGGTTTAGTGACTCACCCAATAATACTTGGCTCATATGTATAGATTTGGGATTTAAACCTAGATTTGTCTGGTACCTAAACCTGCTCTCTTTTGCATTCCTTTGGTCCTGTTCCTGTTCCATTCTGTTTCCTCAGCTCTGCTCATGTTTTTTTCTTTGTTTCTTACTATCTGATACATTTGAACCATTTCTCCTCTCCTTATACTTTGAACCCAACACCCAAATAGTAGATAATTTAACTTACAACTTAAATGATTTGAGGGCATCCAGCAGAATGTCCTTCAACATTATTTTCTTACATGCTCTCTTATTTCTCTTCTTCCTCATTGCTTATATAGTACCTTCTGTATCACTGATTCCATTTTCTCACCAAGACTTTGCTTTATGATTTATTACTATTTTCTTCCTCTTTTTAAGCTCTCCTTTCATTCTGATTCTTTTCCTGTACTTTAAAAAGAAAAATAATCCTGAAAAATATTTCTTCAATTTAGTAGTCCTATGGTAACTCGTGATGTTAGCAAGAGCTATTTTAGTAAAGTAATGCCTACAGATTCCAGGAGGCAGAGGGTTGATGACTAATAGGAGATACGGATTTGAAAATGATGAGTGCAGGCAGGGGCTGTATGATTGAAGAACAGGGTTTAAGAGATTCTAAAAGGAAAACATACAAAAGGAAAGAAAAAAAAGAGGTTTGTGGAATTAAAATACCAGAGTGAGATCCATTGTATTAGCTTCTAATGCCCTTTTTACAAGCCTTATCTATCTTCATAGGCCCAGCTGAATCTGAAGCTTTTCTACATTGGCTCAACAGGAAGTTTTTCTTCTCTGATTTCCTATGGCAGCTCATACATCTCTCCTGGCATTTATCACATACTGTCTTTAATTATATGAGTATGATGCAACAGTGTAGTTTTTATGAGCCATGAGATCTGGGTTTGATTACTGGCTTTACCACTTACAGGCTGTGTCACTTTCAACAAATTACTTTTTCTTTTAGTACTCGGTGTTTTTATCTGTAACATGAGGGTGATAGTAGCTACATCATTCTTAATAAAGATTACTGGTATTATTTGTAAAGCTCTTAGAACACATTTTCCTTCTACTAAATTATAAGGTCTTTAAGAATAGAAATTGTTCTTTGTATCACTTAACATACCCAGTGTAGTCCATACACATAGTTCATAATTTTATTTTTGAAGGAATCTGTTGAATGATGATATATGCTCTACATTTTTTTAAAGGCTTATTTTATTGTTTTTGAGAGAGAGAGACAGAGAAGGGGGAGGGCCTAGAGCAGTCTTCATATTTGTATGTCATCAGTTTTCAACATGGTTTTGTTCTGCACAGGTGGGCGGGGACCATGCAGGGCCAGAGCTGGGCTGGGGGCCTCCTGCATGGGAGGCATGCCCCCTCGAGCCAGGGGCTGGAATGGGGTGAGGGATGGGGGTGGGAGGAGACAAGAACCAAACTGGGGGCTGCCTGCATGGGAAGCACACCCCAGCTCAGCATATGGGTTCGCACTAGGCAAGGCCAGGATTCGATCCTCTGTCTCAGGCTTCAAAGTGAGCGCTTAACCCACTGAGTCATCCTGGCTTCCCCGAAATATGCTCTATATTTGCAAGTTAACAATTTAAGAATTCAACTGAGAATCACTGTCTACATATACTTTCTTCCCTACGGTGATACTCAGAATCCAGTTAGGACAAAATGCCAGACAGCTGCTTTACTTTTTATTATTTCCTTCGTTCTGCTGGCTTTGGGTGTTTTTTGTTCTTTTTCTAGTTCTTGAAGATGTGATATTAAGTTTTTTAGTTGTGATTTTTCTTGTTTCTTGAGGGAGGCCTATAGTGATATAAATTTCCCTCTTATTACTGCTTTTGCTGCATCACAGTACTTTGGGTATGTTGTGTTTTCATTGTCATTTGTTTCTATGTCTTTTTTATTCCCTTCTTTTATTTCTTCTTTGATCCAGTCATTTTTTTAATAACATGCTGTTTAATCTCCGTGTATATGTGGTTTTTCCTGCTTTCTTTTTGTAGTTGATCTCCAATTTCAAAGCTTTGTGATCAGAGAATACACTTTGGTATGATTTCGATCTTCTTAAATTTGCTGAGGCTAGCTTTGTGTGCCAGCATATGATCTATCTTTGACAATGTTCCATGTGCACCAGAAAAGAATGTTATAGTTATGTGTTATAGGATGAAGTATTCTGTAAATGTCAACTGTGTCCCGTTGCTGTAATGTATCATTTAAAACTGATATTTCCTTATTGATTTTTTGTTTGGATGATCTGTCCATGGCTGTCAACGGGGTATTTTAAGTCTTCTACTATAATTGTGTTTTTGTCAGTTTCTCCTTTTAGATCTGTTAGTAGTTGCTTTGTATATTTTGGTTCTTCTTGGTTGGGAGCATATATATTAATAACTGTAATATCTTCTTGTATTGTCCCCTTTATCATTATGAAATGTCCATCTTTGTCTATCATTATCTTTTTGATCCTGAAGTCTGCTTCATCAGATAAAAGTATGGCTACACCTGCTTTTCTCTGGGTGCCATTTGCTTGGTGTATTTTTTTGCACCCTTTCACTTTGACTTGGTGTTTGTCCTTGTGGCTGAGGTGTCTCTCTTGTAGGCTGGATAAGGTTGGTTTTTGTTCTTTAATCCAGTTTGCTACTCGTGTCTTTTTATTGGTGAATTCAGGTCATTTACATTTAGGGTGATGATTGATACATGAGGATTTCCTATAGCTATTTTATGTTTTGTTTTCTAGTAGCTCTTTTTTTTTATTGCTTCTTTGCTTTTTTATTCCCATCGGTTATTTTAGTTTGATGGTGTTTATGACTGTTTTCTGTGTTTTCTTTTTTGTTATATGTCCCAGTTCTAAGTTCTTTTTCAGTGGTTACCATGAACTTTTTACGTAAAAGAGTTTAATATATGCAGTGGTTCCTTTTCTTAAGGATGTTTCTTACTCCATTCTCTTTGGAAATTTAAACCTCTACTTCCGCCCCTTTTATGTTTTTATTGTCCCAGCTTATCTCTATTTATTTTGACTTTTTGTTTCAGGTCCAATTACCTCCTTCAGTATTTCTTGAAATGCTGGCCTTGTGCTGGAGAATTCCTTTCGTTTCCTTATGCCTGAAAAGGTCTTTATTCCTCCTTCATATCTAAAGGATAACTTTGCTGGGTACAGTATTCTTGGCTGGCAATTTTTCTTCTTTAATGTTTTGAATACTTTATTCCACTCCCTTCTGGCTTGTAGAGTTTCTGTTGAGAAATCTGGTGATAGTCTGATGGGCTTTCCTTTATAGGTTATGGTGTTCTTTTTTCTGGCTGCCTTGAGGATTCTTTGTCTTTGACCTTTGATATCTTCAGTATAATGTGCCTTGGAGAGAGTTTGGTAGGATTCAAGTAGTTAGGGGTCCTGTTTCGTTCTTGAATTTGAGATTCCAGTTCTTGCCATAGATTTGGGAAGTTCTCATCTACTATTTGAGCAAGTTCTCTGTGCCCACCTCGTCCTCTGCTCCCTCCAGCCATACCTATTATTCTTACATTATTTTTTCCAATGGAGTCGGATAGTTTTTATAGAGATCTTTCATTTCCTTTAGCTCTTAGGGCTCCCTTTTTCTTCTGTGACATTTCCCAATTTCTGTGTTGTATTTCACTAATTCTTTCCTCCATTTGGTCAGCTGTGCTTCCTATGCTAGGTATTTCATTTTTCATTTCTTTTGTGTTGTTTATCTCCAGAATTTCTATTTGCTTCCTTTTTATAGATTCAATTTCCTTTCTGAGATCACTTAGCCCCCTCTGTGTTCTCGCCAGTTTTCTTTGATCTCTTTGAGTGTTTTCAGAATTGCAGTCTTGAATTCTGTGTCGTTTAGCTCATATTGTTTCCATATCTTCAAGTTTCTTTTCTGGAGATTTTTGTTTTTCTTTTTGAGCACCTTTATTCACAAGGGTACTCATCACTGTTGGGGCATTTCTTTTCCTGGGCATGAGGACTTTTCCCCTGGGAGATGTAAAGAAATCTTTTTTACTTCCTAGGTGGTGTTGCTGTAGTGTCTTATAATATTTTCTCTTGTTTGTTTGGTTTTCTCACAGTGGAAGCCTTCCTAGAAGGTGGGCTTCTCTTTGACTTAGCTGCCCTGGTGGTCTCTGTACGCCTCCTCTTTGGGAAAATATGGTAGGCAATGGTATTCTATGCCTCTGAGATCCCACTGCAGTCAGAAGCTGCCATGCCTGGCTTTAGTGGGAAAGGTGGGAGTGGGGTTTGTTGCATAAGCTGCAGGTCTGTTTTGTGTCATAGGGTAATGGCGGCTTCCCTCTGCTGGCTTCAGCAGGAAGAGTGGGGACAGGGTTTGTTGGGAAAGGTGCAGATCTGATTGCATCACAAGGTAATTGCAGCTTCCTGGCAGCAGCCTACTGAAGACAGCCTCTGGGTGGAGCCTTGAGAGAGAGCAAGGGGAAGCAGCCAGGCTGTGTCCAAGGCCATGCAGTTCTATGGGTGGGGCCACTCTGCGCTTCAGCTGCCAGCACACTTCCACTGCTGGCACTTTAGCCACTGGAATGCCCGCCTGCTGCTCTAGTCACTGGCCTTAGGCTCTGTGGATCCTAATTCCAGCCACCCCACCCATGCACTGGCAGCTGGACCCTCACTCCGGGTCCCAGTGCCAATCTTTGGCTGCTGCGGGTACCTCAC
Organism: Craseonycteris thonglongyai; assembly: GCA_004027555.1. Classification (NCBI taxonomy): domain Eukaryota; kingdom Metazoa; phylum Chordata; class Mammalia; order Chiroptera; family Craseonycteridae; genus Craseonycteris; species Craseonycteris thonglongyai. The sequence goes on from PVKE010015048.1 coordinate 10,891, forward strand.
TCTGGCCTCCTGCACTGCGCAATGGCCGCCCTCACCACGCCATGGCTGCACCCCCTGCCCTCCCACCGGGGCTTCTCTCCTCAGCCAGCTGTGCCCTCTTTTGCTGTCACTCCACTTTCTGGCTGCTTGCGCCTCAGCCTTTGTTCATTCTAGGCCTCCAACCCGCCCAGAGTCGTTCTGCACATTAACCTGCACTCCCACGCTCCCACCTCAGTCAGTCTCTCCTCTGTTGGTGTCTGGGTCAGCCTCTAGGTCAGTTACCAGGTAGGTCTCTGGGTCGTGCTCCTGGGCATGTCTCCACACTGCTCCCTTCTTTTCTCTCTCACTCGCCTCCCTTTCTCTGGCTTTAGGTATTTTCTTCTGATGAGTGGGTCCCTCAGCTGAGGCTATGTGTTGTGTAGGGATTCTCTGGTTGGATTTTAGTTGTTTAAATTGTTCTCCAAGAAGGGTTTCAAGGGCTCCTCTCTTGCTGACATCTTGATGACTGCCCCACTTCTTTATTTTGTTCCTTAGATTCAACATATAAGTGAAATCTCATTGCATCTGTCTTTCTCTGACATTACACTCAACACAATACCCTCTAGGACCATCTGTGTCTCCACAGATGGCCAGAATCCATACTCTTCCATGGCCGAGCAATGTTCCATTGTATGTATATACCACCCCCTCTTTATCCATTCTTCCATCAATGGATACTCAGGCTGCCTTAACGTCTTGGTCATTGTAAACAGTGAACATATGGATGCACACATCCCCTTGAAGTAGTGTTTTGGGTTTCTTTGAATAAATACCCCAAAGTAGATTACTGGGTCAGTCTTTGTCACTTTTTACAGCCTTTGTTTTAAAGTATTTTATCTGGGATAAATATTACTACTACAGCTTTTATTTTTTGTTTTTTATTGTTTTCATTTCCATTTTCATGAAATAACTTTTTCCATTTCTTTCAGTCATTGTCTTTCAATCTGAAGTGAGTCTCTGGTAGGCAGCATATGAAAACAAGGGTCTTGTTTTCTTATTCATTCAGTCCTCTTATGTATTTTGCTTGGACCATTTAATCCATTTACATTGATAATAAGTACTGATATGTAGCTAGTGCCATTTCATTTATAATTTTGATTTTTTTTTTGTTTGTTTTTTATCTTATAAAAGTCCCTTTAACATTCCTTAATACTGGTTTGGTGGTGATGAACTCATTTAGCTTTTTCTTGTCTGGGAAGTTTTTATCTATCCTTTGATTTTAAATGATAGCATTGCTGGGTAGAGTAGTCTTGGTTGTAGGTTCTTGTTTTTCATCATGTTGAATATTGTATGACAGTTCCTTTTGGCCCTTGAGAAATCAACTGACAGTCTTATGGGAGCTTCCTTATAAGTTACTAGTTGCCTTTCTTTTGCTGCTTTTAGGATTCTTTCTTTGTCTTTAACCTTTTTCATTTTAATTATGGTGTGTCTTGATGTGAGCCTGTTTGGATTCATCTTGTTTGGGACTGTGCTTCCTGGACTTGTGTGTCTATTTTCTTTGGCAGGTTAGGGAAGTTTTTAGTCATCATTTCCTCAAGTAGGTTCTCAATCTCTTGCTCCCTCTCTTCTCCTTCTAGTACTCCTGTGATGTGACTTTTGTTATGCTTGATATTTTCCCATAGGTTTCTTAAACAATCCTCATTTTGGAAGGAATTCTATTTTCCTTTTGCTGTTCTGTTTGGGTGTTCTCTACTACCATGTCTACCAACTTGCTGATTGGGTAAATACCAAAGAGCATGATTACTGGATTGTATGGTAAGAGTATGTTTAGTTTTGTAAGAAGTCACCAAACTGTCTTCTAAACTTGCTATACCTTCTTGCGTTTCCATCAGCAATGAGAGTTCATTCTCATATCCTCACAAGCATTAGATACCAGTGTTCTGGATTTTGGCTATTCTAATAGATGTGTAGTGGTATCTCATTTTTGTTTCAATTTGCATTTCTTTGATGACATCATTTAGAGCATCTGTTCATATGCTTATTTGCCATGTATATATCTTCTTTTTTCCTTTATCTTATATATTTTCTTTGGTGGGGTATCTGCTAAGGTCTTTGACCCTCTTTTTAATTGAATTGTTTGTTTTCTTGTTGTGTTTTAAGAGTTCTTTGATATTTGGATAACAGTTTTTTTTTAGCAGCTATGTCTTTTGCAAATATTTTATTTCCAAGTCTGTGCCTTGTTTTGCTATTCTATTGACAGTATCTTTTGCAGAGCACAAATTTTTAATTTTAATGAAGTTCAGTTTATTAGTTTTTTCTTTCGTATATTGTGCCTTTGTCATATCGAAAAAGTCAAATAAGTTTTCTTCTATGTTATCTTTTAGTAGTTTTATAGTTTTGCATTTTACAATTAGGTCTGTGATCCATTTTGAATTTATTTTTGTAAAGGATATATAAGGTTTGGTCCAGATTGATTTTTTTGCATGTGGATGTCCAGTTGTTCCAGGACCATTTGTTGAAAAGACTGTCTTTTTTCCATTGTGTTGTCATTGTTCCTTTGTGAAAGTTTAGTTGATTATATTCATGTGGGTCTGTTTCTGGGGCTCTCTATTTTATTCCAATTACCTATTCATTCTCCAGTACCTCACTGTCTTAATTACTTGTAGCTTTATATGAGGGCAGGCTGATAAATTTTGCCTCTGTACAATTTTTTGTTACATTAGATATAGCTGGATATCAGTTCTGTGTAGTCACGTGGTATCTCCCCTCCGTCGTTCTTGACCTTGGCACACACAAATGCTTACATATTTCGCCCAGTTCACATCAAAATGCAAGTGTTCAGACAAAAATTAGTCAACATAACCTTCTCATCCAAGACCCGAGTTTTGAATTTTTTGGCTGAAATGATCCCCTTATGCCAATATTCCATGGATACCTTTTGTTCTCAGGGCCATTCGTTATCTGTAATGATCTTGTTTAAGAAGTTCTCACCTTCTTTTTAAAAATGTCCTAAGGATTCCAGAGAAATGCAAACTTTCAGCTTTCATTTCATCAGACAGCATGCTTGGGACCCACCTGACACAAACTTTGTGGATCTGACCATACTAATAATGTATCTCACTCTCTACTTAGAAATTTCTATTTTATCAGCAGTTTCTTTTTGTTTGATGTGATGATTTCCTCAGGTCAGTTCTTTAATGCAATCTTTTTTTTAAAGATTTATTTTTATTATTGTTTTTGACAGACAGAGAGAGAGAGAGAGAGAATAGTTGTATATTATTAGTTTTTCCACATAGTTTCATTCCACACCGGTGGACGTGGAGCAATGCAGGGTAGGAACTGGGCCCCCTGGGGCCTCCCACGTGGGAGGCACACCCTCAAAAACTGGGGGCCTCCTACATGGAAGCCCACCCCAGCAGAAAATGAACTATCCCCCCCTCCCCACATGGGAAGCACACCATAGCTCAGCACATGGGTCAGCACAGTCCCGGACCAGGACTCTGTCCTTGGACCTTGGGCTGCAAAGTGAGCACTCAACCTGCTGAGCCGTCCTATCATTCCCTTCAATGCAATCTTAATGAAACCGATCACTTGCAATCATAGGGCTTCCAGTTAATGATTTGTCACTCAAATGTGCTTGCCCCACTTCTCCGTCTTCGAACTGCCCTACCCAGCATCTTACTGTACTCACAGCAACACACTGATCACCATAAATGGCTTGCATTCAATTGGAGGAACTTGTTCTGCTGTTTTTATTTTTTTTTAAGATTTATTTTATTGTTTTTGACAGAGACAGAGAGAAGGGGGAGGGCCCAGAGCAGTCTCTATAGTTGTACATCGTCAGTTTTCGACATGGTTTTATTCCACACAGGTGGGCGGCGGGTGCCACGCAGGGTGGGAACTGGGCTAGGGGCCTCCCACATGGGAGGCATGCCCCCCTCAAGCCAGGGGCTGAATTGGGGGCCTCCCGCGTGGAAGCATACCCCAGTTCAGCATATGGGCCCGCATGGTCTAGGACCAGGGCCAGGACTCCATTCTCAGTCCCCGGGGCTGCAAAGTGAGCACTTACCCGCTGAGCCATCCCGGCTTCCCCACTGTTTAAAATTCAGTAACAGTAAGCTGTTTGAACTGAATGTCTGAACATTCTTCTATTTTGATGTGCACTGGGGGGAAAAAAGTAAGCACCTGTGTGTGCAAGGTCAAGAATGGTAGAGGGTAGATACCATGTGACTACACAGAACTGGTTATATCCAGATACATCTAATGTAACAAAAATATTTCAATGGACGCAAAATTTATCAGCCCACCCTCATAGTAAGTCTTGAAGTCAGGTAGTGTCATTTTTCCAACGTTCTACTCTCCATAGAAACTTTAGAATAACTTTTTCAGTATTCACAAAATAATTTATTGGGATTATGGTTGGATTGCATTGAATCTGCAAAACAAGTTGGAAAAAACTGGTATCTTGACTATTGAGTTTTCCTTTTGATGAACATGGAATATCATTCCATTTATTCTTGTTTGTGTATTTTACTCATTTAATCTGTTGTAGTCTTTAGAAGGCACTTTTTCTAAGTCACTTCAGAAGTGTTTTACGGAGTTTTCCTGTCCTCTTAGTTTCATTTGCTATTGTTCCTTTTTATATTAGGGTTTCTAAGATCTTTTTCCTTCCCCTTTTTAATTGGTATTGCATGGCAAAATTGTTCCTAGAATTAACTTAAATCACCTGATCTACCGGTACGTAGTTCATGTCCATATACAATGCAACTGACTTCTCAGAAATGAGGGCAAAAAATCTTAATGATCAAAAGAAATAAGAGAATTATAGTACATAATCTCTGCCCTCATGGAGTTTGTAGTCTAGTTTAAAAACCAGAACTAAACATGAAAAGTAAGACATTTACGTAATTCTAGTATTAGGTCAAAGAAAAGTACATGATAAATACAAATCGTACAGACTGACGACTTTGGAATTTAATGAAGGGAGTAATTTACATTAGCAGATTAGAGAAAACTTTTTTGGGCTCATAGAATTTGAACTTAGTTCTGAAATATGAGTAAATTTTAGATAAGAGAGATATTAATCCAGATTTCTTGTGGGTGACTGTCCCTTAATTAAAAAATAATTATAGGTACTATTCTAATTATATTTTCTGTCTGATGTAGTTATAATAAACCTTTGAAAGTGCTTGAAATATCAGTTGGCTTCAGTTTTCTGTTTCTGTGTTCTTTTTCACAGGCATTCTAGTTTTCAGCTGCTACAGGAAGGAGAAAGGTATGGTTGAATCAGTATCACTTACCTTCTGTATATTCATGTTAATAGAAACATTAAGAGTAAACCAAGTCATATGAGCTCTTGGACTTCCTGTGCTGATGCATTATGTAAGTGCCCATTCTAGTCCACACAAAGAAAGATTTGCCTTGTACAGCTTTTTCTTTTGTGATGGTAAGATGACATGTTTGATCTGTATGATTTATTGTACAGCTGTTTCTACCAAGGAAATCTAATTGAACCTGTTGAAATCTGACACAAACAGCTTTCATCTGAGATATTGTGCTGCTTTGTTAACTAGGTTGTGCCAATTACATTTGTTGAAAGGTTCTTATAGCCTTGGTTTTTGGATTTCAAAACAGTAATGTATCAGTTATTATGTGAAAGAGTATCTAAAGCATCAATAGAAATTCCAAGTTATGACATTTTTCTGCACTCTCCTTATGCTGTTGCTTGCCCAACTATAATCATCTCTCAAAGCACATCCTTTTATATCCCAAAGTAAATTTTGGTTGTTAGTCACTATTTTAGTTACATGGACAAGTGAGAGATATTTATTTATTGATATATATCTGTAATTTATAATTTTCAAAGTAGTCTAGAAAAATATAATTATCATTAAATTCCAAGAGAGTGTGAAATCTATGGAAGTTTCTTTCTTCTCATATGTTTGAAATTATACTTACAGAGACAAGTCTCATGACCATGTAGGCTAAATTCTAGCTAAAAATATCTAATACTGAATAAACTTGTCATCTTTTCTCTATTTTAGTCCATTGCCTCATTTTTAACTTTGTTTTTCTTCTTTTACACATCACCCCCACAGCATGCTTTTTTTTCTTTTGCTGCATTATTTTATTTCATTTTGATTTTTAAAATGTCTAAATTTTTTTTTTTAAGATTTATATTACTGTTTTTGACAGAGACAGAAGGGAGAGGGCTCAGAGCAGTCTCCATAGTTGTATGTCATTAGTTTTCACCATGGTTTTGTTCCACATAGGTGGCCTGGGGCTGTGCAGGGCGGGAACTGGGCTAGGGGCTTCCTGCATGGGAGGCACGCCCTCAAGCCAAGGGTTGAACTGGAGAGGTGGGGTGGGGAGGGGATGAGAACCTAACTGGGAGCCTCCCACTAGGGAAGCACACCCCATTTCAGCATGTGGGTCTGCATGGGCTGGGGCCGGGGCCGGGGCCGGGATTCGATCCTAGGTCCCTGGGGCTGCAAAGCGAGCTGCTGAACCTTCTCAGCTTCCCCAGGGTCTAAAAAGTTAATAGCCATTTTAAGGGAGCAATTTTAGGTTTGCGGAAAAATTGCATGAAAACTAGAGAGTTCCCATACACCCTGTCACCATGTGCTTCTTGGCCCAGAATCCTTCTCATCTGGATCTTTTAAAGTTGCTTGATAGTGACTCCTCACCTGTCCTTTATGTTAAGTTTGTATAGACAAAGCTACTCTTTGCCTTCACTATCTCATAATTTGTCATCTTTTTAAAACCTAAACTGAAAATTGAAGGACTATAGTCAAAGGGAAAACTGTTGTCTTTTATTGTTGGCATTATATTGTAACTCTGGATTTTCAAATATGAATATCTTTCATTGGGAAATGTTGAATTGCCAACTTTATTTTCTGCTGTGACTTTTTTATATATTTCATTCTATGGAATATTCTATATAGCTATCAACCAGAATTGGAAAATGTTAAAAACATCTCTTATCTTTCAAAGCTTAAACAGAGTTCCTATTACGTGTGTGTGTGTTTTGAGAAAAATGGTAATGAAGTTTTTTGGGTTGTTTTTTTTTAAGATTTATTTTATTGATTTTTGACAGAGACAGAGAGAAGGGGGAGGGCCCAGAGCAGTCTCCATAGTTGACATTAGTTTTCCATATAGTTTCACTCCACAGGTGGGCATGGGGCCATACAGGGCAGGAACTGGGCCGGGAACCTCCCACTTAGGTCCCAGCAAGAACTGAACTGGGGGCACACCCCAGTTCAGCACGTGGGTCTGCATGGGCCGGGGCTGGGATTCGATCCTCGGTCCCCGGGGCTTCAAAGTGAGCACTTAACCTGCTGAGCCATCCCAGCTTTCCCAGTAATGAAGTTTTAAAAAGGAAACTCTTTATAAAAATTCCAAGTTATGATTTTCAAAAAAAAAAAAAAGGATATGTAAAATAATCACAGAAATTGAGCAGGCCAAAGTCAAAATCAGTTGGATGGAATTATTAAGTGTTTGTTTTGTTTGTGTTGTTTGTTTTTTTGTCTCTTTTAATACTTTTTAAATAATTAGGGAGGAAAGAGGGGAACTATACCAAATAAATAAGATGTAGAGAAATTATGAAATTACAGCTTTATTCTGAAGTATATGTATGTATGTGTACAGGCTTATATAAATATAAGTGTGTGTGTGTGTGTGTGTGTGTGTACAGGCTTATTTAAATACAGGCCTATCACTAAGGCTTTACCTAGGGACTAAAAATTTCTAACTTGTAAGGTACAAAGTATAAATACTGTGGGACATTCTGATATTCTGTTAGTTATTTTGTTTCTTTCCTCCTACAGTGGCCACTCTGGAGAAGAAGTACAGTTTTGCAGTAAGACCATTGAAACATCAGATATGAACAGTCCTGGAGATTTTAAGAAGCAGTATGAATCTAGTTCTTCTAGCACACATAGTGATAGTAGCAGTGATAATGACCAAGACTTTGTTTCCTCCATTCTACCAGGAAACAGACCAAATACAATGGGTATAAGGCCACAGCTACACCAAAAAAGCATACTGAAAAGGAAAGCTGGTCAGAAAGCTAACTTCAAGCAAGAAGACAAAGAACAGAGAGTAATAGATGTCACTGAGCAGTTAGACAATTGCAGATTAGATAATCAGGAGAAAGCTGCTGGTTGTGAACTTCCTGTACAGAAAGTAAATACTCAGATTTCTTCAAATAGTTCTTTGCAAGAACAATTAGAAGTTTCAGAAATTTCTGAAAATAAATACAGTAGTTCAGAAATAACTCTCGTAGGCATAAGTAAGAAAAGTGCTGAGCATTTTAAGAGGAAATTTGCCAAATCAAACCAAGTTTCTGGATCATCTTCTAGTTCAGTGCAGGTGTGTCCTGAAGTTGCAAAGGCAAACTTACTTAAAGTTATGAAGGAGACTTTGATTGAGTGGAAGACAGAAGAAACTTTAAGATTTTTGTATGGCCAGAATTATGCTTCCATCTGTCTGAAACAGTCTTCAGCCCCTCTGGTTAAAGAAGAACTTGATGAAGATGACATAAACTCTGACCCAGATAGTCATTCCCCTGCCTTGCAGAAATCTCAGGACAGCTTAGATGAGTCTTTGCCTTTTAGGGCCTCAGTAACGGCCATTAAACCACTGCCAAGTTATGAGAACTTGAAAAAAGAAACTGAAACATTAAACCTAAGGATCAAGGAGTTTTATAGAGGACGGTATGTTTTAAATGAAGAAACCACCAAATCACAAGACTCAGAAGAGGTATGTCTTTATGATGATAAGTTTTCCATGCTGCTAACGTATGAAACACCTGTCAATGTAGCAAATTTGGAGCAGGAAGAAAAATACTGAATAGAATTGTTAAATTTTTAGAAGGCTTCTTTAGTCAGTCTTTTGGTTTAAAATGCTATCTCCAATATTGGCATTACTGTTTTCCACATAAGTGAAATTCGCCCCTGAAAATTTTCATAAACGTGAAATATTTTTCTGCAATGTATAATAGAAATAGTCTAGAACTGTAGTGCAAAGTTTTCTTTAAACCTCCTCCTTCATATAATTTGTAGAAACCCTAAAGAGACTTGTTTTTTCTTTATTGGTATGTGTTCTTTCAGATTTCTACATGGGGTGCATATCATGTTTTATTTTCAATGGGACTGTATGCAGTGCAGTAGACATACTAGTTGAATGGTAAAATATTCCTTTGGATAATATTTGGCAAGCATGCCCATTTAAAATATAAATGAAAATAATATAGTAAAGTGGACTTACTAGGAAATAATGACATAGGGGAAAATGGGAAGAGCCCATTTAGGTCGATCTAGATTTGAGTATCTGCTATGCCATTACTAGCTGTTTGAAAAGTTAGTCTCTTATTGAGTCTGATTGCTTATCTATAAATGGAATTATAGTTTCCCTTTCTCAGTTTTTAGTTTAAAAATAATGTATGTAAAGCATTTATTACAGTGCCTGACATATAATTGGTACTCAGTAAATAGTAGTTATATGTAGAAATTGAGGGAGATTCTTCAGTATTTCTGTTACCCATTTTTGGTTGACATGTAGTTTGGGAAATGCAGTGATTTGGCATCAAGAAAGGTAGATGATAACCTTGTTTTTACCACAAAACTTTTTATTAAAGATTTTTGAGTAAAAATAGCTCTAAATGTAAGAACGTATTTGGAGATTTAAAAAGAGGGTGAAACTGGAAATATAGTAAAAATTTAGAAATTTCTTATATTTCTACAGAATGGTACCTAGCCCAATACTATTATTTGAAATCACTTCAATTGTATTATTTGACAGCAGCCAGAACTTTTATATTAAGCTTGGAGAAACATTGATCTCTGTCAGTCAGCTACATAAACCTACCTTAGTATATTACATTTTATCATGTGTGCACTTAAAAGCCATAAAAAGGGAAAGTTCATTTCTGAAATTTGATTATTCCTCTGTTGTATAGCATTTTAAAACCTTTTCACTGAAAAATAATGTAAATAGTAAGTATACAACTCATTGAATTACTACAAATGAATGCTACCCAGGCTAAGAAATTTGAGTAAACCAGAATCCCACTATGTCTCCTCCTAGTCATTACCTCTTTCCAAAGTGAATGACAATTATAATAGGTAAGTTTTGCCAATTTTGAGCTCTATGTAAATAGATTCACAGTATACAAAGGCTGTCTGGAAAGTATCCAGCCATATAATAAAATAGAATCATGTATGGCTAATATTTTTCTGGACAGCCCTCAAATATTCATTGGTGTGCAGTTTATTTCATACATCATTATGTTCGTGAATCATTTGTGTTGTTGCATGTGGCTCTAGTTCATTCTTTCATTACTGCATAGTATTCCATTATAGTAATGTACCACAATTTTTTACATTAATGAGCATTTAGGCCTTTTTAGTTGGCAACATTACAAACTGCTTCATTATGAACTTTCTTATATACCTCTCTCTTCTAATGTGCATGCATTTCTGTTGAGTATGTATCTAGTACTAGGATTCCTGGGTCATAATATATGGGTATATGAAATTATACCAGATAATGTCAAATAGTTTTCCAAATTGGTTGTGCCCGTATACATTCCACTACCACTGTATGAGAGTTTTCATGACTCCACATTCTCACTAGCACTTGATATTGTTACTTTTTACCATTCTGGTCCTACTACTTTTTGGCTGTAATACATTTCTCTCATGATTACTAAGTTAAGTATTGTCTTTGCTTATTGACCATTTGGATAGTCTCTTGTGAAGTACCACATTAAAGTGTGAGAAGCATTATTGGTTTTTTGTTTGTTTGTTTGCTCATTTGCTCATTCCTTAGGTGGTAGAGGCAGGTCAGAATCTCTCACCATAATTATGGATTTGTTATTTCTCCTTTTTGTTTTATGAGTTTTACTTTTAATATTTTAGCTCATGTTATTGAGTGCAATTGTAAGATTGTAAATCTTTCTGGAAAATTGAACCTTTAGTATTATGGAGTACCCTTTCTTTCTCTACGTTGATTTTCTTTCTTAAGTCTACTATGCTGACACTAGCATATTTATTCGTATTTTTAAGGACTATCTTTTAATCTAAGTTCATAATCTTTGTCCTTATATGGAGAATTTAGTCAGTTTACATTTAATGTCATAATTGATATATTTGGGTTTAAATCTTTATCTCACTTGTTGCTTTCTGCATGTTCCACCTGTTATGTGTTCCTCTTCCTTTCCTTTCTTGTTTTCTTTGTACTATCGTTCCATTTTTTTATCCTCTTATTAGCTTGCTTTTATACATTCTTTTGCTGATTATGTGGTTATCCTTAAGATTAAAACCAGAATCTTTGTCTTATTAAAGTCTAATGTAAGTTAGTATTTATATTGCTTCCTTGACAATTAGAACTTTAGAACTTCATTTACCCCCTCTTATTTGTATGCTCTTCCTGTGTACTTTTCTTCTCGCTACATTTAAAATTTTACAAGACTATTTGTAGTCAATATTCAGTTGAATTTGTACAGTTAATTACTCTTTCTTTCGTTGTTTTTCATTTCTTTCTCCACCTCCATTCTTCCATCTGGAATCATTTGTTTGGGGCCTAAAGAATATCCTTTATTTATGTTAGTGCTAATGATGAGTTTTCTCAGTTTTTGTTTATAACATTTTTATTTTACTGTCCATTTTGAAAAATAATATCCTAGATTAGCAATTAGTTTCTTTCAGCCCTCCATTGAAACTATTACATTTATGTCTATTATTGCTGCTTGTATGAAAATACTATTTTTTCTTCCTTTAGCTACTTTAAAGACTTTTTTTAAAGATTTATTGTTTGAGAGACGTGGGGAAGAGAGAAAGAGAGAGAGAGAGAGAGAGAAGAGGGTAGGGACCAGAGCAGTCTCCAAGGTTGTACATCATTTGTTGTGACATGTTTTCATTCTACACAGGTGGATATGGGGCCATGTGAAGTGGGAACCAAACTGGGGGCCTCCCACATGGGAGGTGAGAACCTTTGCCGCCGAACCATCCCAGCCGTTACCAGTTGTGCCGCAGTTCAACACAGGTTTGCATGGGCTGGGTTGGGAATCGAACCCTGGACTTTGCAATTCCAAGGCAAGCACTCAACTGCTGAGCTTTCCCAGCATCCCTTAAGACAGTTTTTCCCCCTTGGTTACCATCAGTTTTAGACTGCTTTTTATAGGTGTGATTATATTTGTTCTTTTGGCTGTTGTAATACTTGAATCAATGACTTCATTTCTTTCATCAGTTTTGGAATATTCTTAACTATTATCTCTACAGACATTTGGTTTCATTCTCTCTTTCTTGTCTATCAGATACTCCAGTTACAGATGTTAAGTTTTTTTTCACTGTATCTTCTTTGCCTCTTACCTTCTTTTGTGCTTTGCATTATGTGTGTGTGGGAGGAGGGTGATTCGTTGTGACTGTGCTTCATTCTGGATATTTTCCAAGTCATTACTCTTGTCTTCAGTTATTTCTACTCTATTATTAAATCTGTCTATGGAGTTCTTACGTTTAAATGCTACATATTTCAGTTCTGGAATTTTCATTTGGTTCTTTTATATAGTTTCCAGTTCTCTGCTAAAATTTTCAGTTCTGTCATTTTTCTTTGGTATTCAATTTATATTCCAAATAATTATTATTAAAATAATAAAGCTGGGGAAGTCGGGATGGCTCAGTGGGTTAAGCGCTCACTTTGCAGTGCTGGGGACCCAGGATCGAATCCGGGCCCTGGCCTGTGCGGACCCATGTGCTGAACTGGGGAGTGCCCCCAGTTCAGTTCTCTCTCTGTCTCTCTCTCTGTCTCTCTCTGTCAAAAATAATAATAATAATAATAAAGCTGATAACTTCATTATCCGGATTTATTTTTATTGGCCAGTGTTTCAGATTTTGACCATATTGTCTTGTTTTCTTACTGTTTTATCCTGTGGCAGTGATACTGGGATAGCTCAGCAGGATTAGCGCTTGCCTTGTAATCTCGAGGACCCAGGGTTCAATTCCCAGCCCCAGCTCGTGCGGACCCGTGTGCTGAACTGTGGTGCAAATGGTGATCGCTGATCCCAGCAGCAAAGGTTCTCTCCTCCCATGCAGGAGAGTTTGGTTCCTGCCCTGCACAACCCTACATCTACCTGTGTGGAAGGAAACCATCTCACAACTAATGATATACAACAATGAAGACTGCTTTGCGCCCTCTCCCCTTTTATCTGTCTCTCTCTGTCTCTCTCACCTTCTCTCAAAACAATAAAAATAAATCTAAAAAACAAATTTACAAAGATCACTTGAGACTTAAGCTGATGTTATCTTCTTCTCAAATGGATTTATGTTTGCTTCTGGCAGATGATTTGTAGCAGTCCCAAATCACCTTAATCTAATCAGGAATTAAGATGATTTGAGGCTGCACCTCACTCCTTGTGAGAGCCAATCTGTTTTCTAATTATTATTAATCCTAGAGCGTGATCTAAGTCAAGATCTCAGACTTGGGGAGGGTTGATATTGCCTCTCCCTTCTTGGTATACCCCAAACTCTGATGTTTGTTAGAAAAGCAATACTCAGGTTCTTAGAATCTACATTGCCTTATCTGAAATTAGTCAGTACTCTCTCAGAAATTACCTCCAGAATCTAAGGCCATAATTCTTTATTGCCTTCTTATCGCTGATGCTTTAAAATAAATGGGTTTTTTCTCATCTTTTTCAGTTCTGGGTAAGAGAGGTGGTTTGAATTACCTTGTCTGCCATACAAGGAGTAGAATTCCCTAAAGTATATTTATAGGATTGCTAATTTTAATCTTATACATTTACAGGGCCTTTAGCAGTTTATAAAGTCCTTTTGTATATATTTTCTCATTTAATAAAGAAGGTATTTGTATTCCTTTTATACAGATGAGAAAATACTCTCAAAAGAAGGCAAAGGACTGAAGCTAAATTCACATGGGCTAGACTAAACTGATACTCATTTAAATCTTCTAACTCTTAAGTCTGGTTTTATTCTGCTAAACCACAGGTTTAAATTTTTGTGTTTTAATGTTAATTATTATTATGAAAGAATGTAAACTCATGATTTTGTTTTGCTTTGTTTAAAAATGTGATTCAGCATGATCCCACCTTTCCACTGATAGATTCAAGTTCTCAGAACCAGATTAGAAAACGCCTCGTACTTGAAAAATTGAGCAAAGTGTAAGTATGTAATTATCTTTCCACTTTTATAATATTTTTAAATTAACTTGGAATTTATGGGTTATAGGTGTTATCCTTGAATTTTGAACATTTTGAAAAATAATGTGAAAAGTTTACATGGATTTCTTTACCTGAGAACTTTAGATTTTTAAGATGTCCTACGAAAATCTGAAATTAACTTTTGTGTACAAAAAACACATAAAATAGAGGAAGGTTGAGATTATGGGAGTAGAAAACTAAACTATCTCACTTCCACTTAATCGGTGAAGTCAGGGAAAAAAATATCAAAGCTAGACATTTAAATACTGATTTGTGGTAAATGTGTCACATCAGTTTCACATATGAATAACACTTCATAAAGTTTTAACGGTCTATTAACTCACTCTGCATACATATGCATAGAACCATTTCACACTCAGCAACTTGAGTTTTTGTTCACCTCAACTTTGCACTTTAGTTTTAAGTTTCCCATAGTGGAAATTACTGTTCTTGTAATTAGCCCAGTCATAAATGACATTTAAAAATTGCAATCGTGGTTCCATTTTCTTTCAAAAGGAGCTTAAAAATTCTTTTTCCACCTGCATTTTCTTTCTTTAGCAGAAAAAGTGGAAAAGTGTTTTCAGTCTTTGTTTAAGGTATTGTGCATATGGAGAAGCTTTAATTTTGTAGAAGTTCAAAAATAAGAAAAACATATTTTGGAAGCCATAACATTTTGAGCAGCTTACTCTCTTAATTTTACATTTTAATTAAATCTTTACCATTTAGTGAATGTCTGTTACATCTTAGGCTCTTCATATATACTGGATCTGTTATTAGTTTTGCCTTTTATACATTTCTCATACTTGTACCGTACATTTGTTTCTATTAAATATTAGGTTAGAAAACAAATCTATATCAGGGGTGCCCAACCTTTTGGCTTCCCTGGGCCACAATTGAAGAAGAATTCTCTTGGGCCACACATAAAATACACTAACACTAATGACAGCTGATGAGCTTTAAAAAGAAATCACAGACATATCTCATAATGTTTTAAGAAAGTTTATAAATTTGTGTTGAGCTGCATTCAAAGCAATCCTGGGCCACAGGTCAGACAAGCTTGATCTATATGATTTGTAGGACAAGAAGATAAATCAATCCTTGACTTCAGTTACCTAGGTTTTGAAAGTGGGGATGGTTTATCTGTACTGATATATAATCAGTATATAGGAATTTACCTGAAAATAGTTTTTTAGGATTTTTAGCTAATAAAAGTACCCAGTTTTAAATTTAAGACCGCATAGACATGTCATTGAAGGAATTCTGGGTTTGGGCTGTAACAGAAAATATCAAAATGACCCCTGCTAGAAAATCAAATTATTGATATTAGCACAAGAACTCACTTTGAGAAGAGATAGAATAACTTAAAGAAAGCACAAAGATCACTGAAAACAAATTATGATGACATCGTAGGGGCTTGTTGGTTGGTTGGTTGTAAAAGCAGTTGATTTTCCCTTTATTATAAAAATATAAAAGTAAGACATTTTGATTTCTGGTTGGAACAAACCATTTGTAAAAGGACATTTTTTAGATAATCAAAATAAGATATGTACTGGGTATTAGATGTTAAGGAGTTATTGTTAATATGGCTAGGTATGATAATTTTGTGGTGGTTATATAAGAAAATACCCTTGTATTTAGAGATTCCTAAGGAAATATTTAGGGCTAAGTGACATAATGTCATAGATTCATTTAAAAATATTACTGAAAAAAAATAAAAGAAAAAAGAAATGAAACATATGTAAGAAAATATTGGGAGGTTGAATCTGAGAATAGATAGGTAGGGTTATTATTGCTATTCTCTATTTTGGAACACGTTTGAAACTTTCATAGTAAGTGTTAAAAAACAAAAGCAATACATGCTATTTGCAGAAGATTTAGACAGTACAAAATGGTATAAAGAAGGAAGTAAAATTCACCTGTAGTTCTAGAACTCTACAATAACTACAATTAATATTTTGATGTTTATCTTTGACATATATGTGATATATATGGTATATGTATATTCATTTCCTTTGGTTCCCTCTGTTATAGTATAAACCTGGAAAAAATGAAACATTTGTATATGCCATGTATTTATATACAATAGCATTATATAATAATTATGTTTTTATAAAAATAGGATAATAGTACATATGCACTTTTCACTTAACATCATGAATATCTTTCTACATTAAAAAAATAGACTCACATTATCATTTTAAAGGTTCTATTATATTCCATTATATGGGTATATCATAATTTAACTAATTCCCTATTGATGAACATTTGTTTCTATTTTTTCACTATTAAATATATTACAACAAGCAACTTTTTTGTATTTATCTGATGATTCTTGTAGGATAAATTTTTTTATAGTAAAACTATTGGATCAAAGAGTATACACATTTAAAAAGTTAATATATACTCTAATCTTGCTCTCCTGAAATACACCAGTTTTTATTCCCATCATAATGATTTAATAAGGAGAAATATGCCACACTGCCCAATTTAACCATTTGGGGAGCAGTTCCTCTGGCATTGTGTTCTTTCTATTTGGTCTAATATTTGAAAGTAAAGAGGTAGAAGAAACTAGAGATAAGAATATAGATAGCAGCCAAAATAACATTTTTATATTTCAGTGCCTTTGTAGCATAGACTGCAAAGTAGAAAGTAGAGGTGTTATGAAATACTTCCTTATGACGTCTCACCAGTCATAACCTAGACTAATTGTGGCAAGACCCCCCCAAATGCATCTATATAATTAAATTATATTTTTAAAGAAATGTAATTTTTTATTTTCAGATTGCCTGGACTTTTGGGGCCTCTTCAGATTACATTAGGAGATATTTACACACAACTTAAAAATCTTGTCCGAACTTTCAGGTTGGTGTTAATATTATGATTTTCCTTCTCAGTTATTTTGACTTTAATTGTGATTGCCTTGAAGAATCCATAGGTAGACTAAGGCATGAAGAAAGTGAGTGACTTACTTTCAGTGTCTTAGATCTAAATACCATGTTCTGAAGAACATTATTTTTGTCTTTTGTTAAATGTAACCCCTTATTTGCTCAAACCTCGATATATTTAGCTTTGGATAGTTTATTAATAGACTAGCCCAAAACTAAGAAGGAAAATTATATTAAGACACAACGGTGGTTAGCCAAGAACATCTTGGAAGGAACCTGTGCTCACAAGTATACCACCAATGTTATACTCGGCCAGGAACATCTTGGATCTTGGTGAATTAGTAAATATGTATCAGATGACCAGCACTGTGCTAGGCACTAAGGACAATGCAAAAGATGCATTATGCCCACCTTCAAGGAAGAAATCTGTAAGAAGAGAAGATAAACACAAAATGGGGTAATTTAATATTGCTTGTGTGGAACAGATTTGAAATGATAGGAAGTACAAAGAAAGGAATAATAGAGCATATCAATTATGAAGTGGAGCAGTTGGGATTTTTCTGAAACTATTAAGGTAAAATTAATCAACCAGGCAAAGACTAGATTCTCTACCAAGAATCATAGGAATAGGCCTTTAAATACTTATTAATAGAGGTGTACCAATACATATTTTGGCCAAATGCCAGTGACAAAATATTAAAATTAATATTTGCCTGTGGTTAATGTCAGCACCAACATAGAATAAAGTTTTAGGGTAGAAGATTGATTTCATGTACAAAATTAATTATGGTTTATTGTCAACACTAGTGAGATTTTAAAAGTTTATAATTATAGTACAGGAATATTTTCTTGTCTTCATCAGCTGTTAGATTTCTCTTGAAGTCACTATACTGTATGTTAGTAGTACCAAATAGACATTAACTTTCAACTAGCACATTTAAAACTATCACTAGGGGAGGCTGGGATGGCTTAGTGTGAGCGCTCACTTTGCAGTCCTGGGGACAAAGGACTGAATCCTGCCCTCGGCCCATGCATATGCTGAACTGGGGAGTGCCCCCAGTTCAGTTCTCACTGGGGTAAGACCCCTGACCCAGTTCCTGCCCTGTGCAGCCTCGCGCCCACCTGTGGAATGAAACTATGTGGAAAAACCAATGATGTGCAACTATGGAGACTGTTCTGGGCCTTCCCCCTTCACTCTGTCTCTGTATCTCTCTCTCTCTGTCAAAAACAATAAAAATAAATCTTTAAAAAAAAAAAAACTATCACTAACCTTTTAGTGTGCCACCGAATAGTTTAGGAAAACATTTTTCAGTAGGTATTTAGGGAACTAGGATTCAGAGTTTAATCAAATCTGAAAAATTCTTCATCTTTAGATTTTGAAAAGAATCATATGTAACACTTTACATTTAAATATTTAGTCTTCATAGTTTCAAGTCTAAGCACTTGTCTTAAGACAGTTTTGTAGTCTTCGTTGTGAAGTTTGACTAAAAAAAATATATTTGGGATACCTTGATTTTGATTCAAGATTATACTTAGGTTATTGCACATCTATTGTTTAACATAACTTAGATATTTTTCCCAACTCATGATATTTTGAGGTAACATTGTTTTTAATTCTTTATCACAAGATGTGATGAATTCCCCAATAGGACTTTTTCTTAAAAGACTTACGACTTAAATGGTAGCAACTAACTAAAATTTAAATACAACTCTCAAAGATTATTTTTTAAAGATTTATTTTTATTGTTTTTGACAGAGAGAGAGAGAGAAACAGAGTCAGAGACAGAGAGAAGGGGGAGGGCCCCAAACAGTCTCCACAGTTGTACATTATTGGTTTTTCCACATAGTTTCATTCCACAGGTGGGCGCAGGGCTGTGCAAGGCAGGAACTGGGCCGGGGTCTTGCCCCAGTGAGAACTGAACTGGGGGCACTCCCCAGTTCAGCACATGGGTCCACACGGCCGGGGCCGGGATTCGATCCTCGGTCCCCGGGGCTGCAAAGTGAGCGCTTAACCCACTGAGCCATCCCGGCTTCCCCAAGATTATTTTTTAAATGTTATAAATGCTAGTACATAATAACAATTTTGCAAAGATTGAATTATGATAAAATTAATCATTCTCACATTTGAATTTTTATAAACAGTTTTCTAAGATATGTGTTTTTGAGAAAGTAATATATTTAATATATTCAGTAGTATTAACTGTCTATCTATTTTTCTGGATAATTGAACATTTTTACTATTTGTTTTATATATGAAATTAACTCTTCACACAGACATCATGAATTACTGCAACATATTCTTTTGACTGGTAAAATAAATACATAAGGACATTTTTACTTCTGTCATCTAGAATGTTCATATTTGAAAGTAAGTGGTCAAGTAAGAACAGTAAATCTGCATGACATGGTTGTTCTAATTACTGAGATTATTACACTTATTAAATATCATGGAAACTATGCGATCAGAAGAACATTGATAATACAGTTTTAGGAATGGCAGAAGTGATGCTTAAACTGTCCTGCACTTTTGGAAGACTGATGAAATGCTTTGCCAAAAAGAGAGTTTGGGTCTTAATATCAAGTTGAATTATGCATCCCTATTAGTGATGAAGAAAGACTTGTTTTTTAGGTGCTCTCTCTTATATCAGTCACATGCATCCAAAGAAAAAAAAGTATTTTTCAACTGTCTACATTGATGAAAAAGTTTGAATAGATCTTTTCAATGTGGAAGCACTGAAGTTTAGTGTTTTTTAGGATTTTTCAGGAAGTGAATATCAAATTAACAGAATGGTTAGCTGAGGAAAAATGAAGACCAGGTGCTTTCCTGTTTCACTGATTTTTAAAGAATTTCCCATACAGTTTCTGAACAAACTTGTAATATCACTGAAGACAGACAAGAGAATAAGACCTTTAATCTTGAACTACAGATAGGAATTTTGTACCTCATTTTTTTACTCCACTCATTTAAAATAAATTAACAAGAAATTTTATTTACTTTGACTGTATTTTCTAGAGCAGTTTTTTAATAGATCTAATTGGATATCTTCTGTTTTTTAAAAACTATTTTGTGGTCCTCAGCATTTACTAGAAACCTGTTGAAAAGAAATGTTAAGCTACAACTACAAGACTGCACCTTTATTACTGCCCTAGGAATTTAGGTATTTTAGGTTGGAAATCACTGTCCAGCCTGTCATTTTTGGTCTTTTGCTAATATTGTTTTGGTCCATGTCGGTACATATAGTCATTATAGTACTCACCATGTGCCAGGTTCTTCTTGGCACTTTACATACATTATCTCATTTAATATAAAAAATATAGTAGTATTCTCATTTTACAGATGGGATAAGAGACATAGTAACCTCTCAAATCACAAGTTTAAGTCAAGAGGACAGATCTTGTGTTCTCACCATAAAAAAAAAAGAAAAGAAAATGATAACTGTGGTGATAGATATATTAATTAGCTTGAATGTAGGGATCATTTCACAATATATACATATATCAAAACATCAAGTTGTACACCAGGGTATCCAGTCTTTTGGCTTCCCTAGGCCACACTGGAAGAATTGTCTTGAGCCACACGTAAAATATACTAACACTAACAATAGGCGATGAGCTTTAAAAAATAAAAATTATGAAGAAATCTTACAATGTGTTAAGAAAGTTTACGAATTTGTGTTGGGCTGCATTCAAAGTTATACTGGGGTGCGTGTGGCCTACGGGCCATAGTTGGACAAGCCTTTTGTACACTGTATACAATTAATATATATCAGTTACACCTCAGTAAAACTTACAAAAAAAGGGAAATCTACCTTTTGTTGTCTCAGTCATTAGTACCAATGATGGGGAAAAAGTCATTTCATTGATCACTTCTCTATACCCCAAATAAAAACTCTACTTAAGAGGATTCTCTTACCTTTGAAACTAAGCCTTCTCTGCTATCTAAGGTAGCCATGACAAGAAGCACAGTGTTCCATCAGCCCTGAGAGAGGCAGCTAACAGAATACAGATATGAGGAGACTTTTCAAATGTCATTTTCCTTTTATACTTATAGATTATTATTTTATCCCTTTCTGTCATTCCTGTTGTGTAAGTCCTTTCCAGTTTCTACATTATTTACATTAAGTTAAAATAAAGCCTAGATGAAACACTATGTCTAGGATTTGCTTCAAAATTATTCAGGTTAGGGTGAGGTTGAATATGGGTTGAATAGATAAAACATGATTGGCCAAGAGTTAATAACTGTCAAAAGTTGTGGTGAGTATATGGGAGTATGTTTTATATTCTCTCTACTTATATATTTTTTTAAATTTAAAGTTTTGGGGAAATAAGCCCCGAAATTATGCATTATTTTGGTGTAGGGGATGTTATAAAAACCATGATGTTTACTTATTTTTGCAATATTTACTCTTTAGTACCTGCAGGTCAAAGTCTATAGCTTTGATAAAAATTGCTTAAGTTGGCTTTGCTGCTTTTGAGAAAAATGTTGATTACTTAAAGTACAGAATGACCTCTGGTAAGATAACTAACTCATTTGGGATCTTCAGATTCTAGCAGGACAACTTCAGTAAGTTTGTGACTATTTGTAGGTTAGGGCTTCTATGTGAAGTCTGAAAAAAATGCCACATTGATGACAGTGACTAGTGTTGAGAGATCTTTTTACAAGTACTTTTGCCAGTCAGTACTGGCAGTGGGGAAGAGTTGACATAAATAACCATTTCCTTTTCTTTGAAATGATAATCAATAATAGGAACTTGTAGAACAGTGATTCTCAATCCAGTTTTGCATCAAAATTACCTGCAGAGCTCTTAACAACTATAGTTGCCTGGCTCCACCCCTAGAGATTGAGTTTCACTTGGTTGAGGTTGGACCCAGACGTTAGTATTTTTAAAAGCCCCCCAGGTGATTCTTATGTGCAGCCAGAGTTGAAAACCTATTAGAACTTAAACATAAAGTAGCTTTTTCAGTTCTTTGATGAATCGTTCCCCAGTGTATAGAGCTGTCCTTTCCACTGTATTGCAACAGTCATTTGTCTGGAATGTTACATGAATTTACCTGTCATAGTAGTTCTATCAGAAGTTGCTTTGTAATGGTTCACTGTTCTCAGTGGTGAATCAAGATATTTTTCTAAATCTGATTTGAATTAAAATTATATTTTGACACAGAAGGTTTTTTTTTAATTTCATCAAGGTTGTATCAAGACATTTTTTCTAAATCTGTAATGAATTTCAGATTATATTTTGAAACTGTGTTTTTAATGTTTTCTATCAGATATTTTTATTTTCATTTTTTTTTTTTAAAGACTTATTTTACTGATTTTTGAAAGAGAGAAACAGAGACAGAGAGAGACAGAGAGAAGGGGGAGGGCCCAGAGCAGTTTTCATAGTTGACATTAGTTTTTCCATATAGTTTCACTCCACAGGTGGGCACAAGGCTACACAGGGCAGGAACTGGGCGGGGAGCCTCCCACATAGGTCCCGGCAAGAACTGAACTGGGGGCACACCCCAGTTCAGCAAGTGGGTCCGCATGAGCTGGGGCCAAGATTGATCCTCGGTCCCGGGGCTTCAAAGTGAGTGCTTAACCCACTGAGCCATCCTGGGTTCCCCCAATTCATGAAATCTTAAATTTGTCTTTTTTTTTTTTTTTTTTTTTAAATTTATTGGGGTGACTAATTGATATCAATTAAATCATTTCCAGGTGTACAATTCTACATTACATTGTCTATACATTGCATTATGTGCTCACCACCCAGAATCAGCTCACTTTCCATCACCATATGTTTTTGTTTTTTTTTTTTATCTTTTCACATTTATAGAGAGAAATTATCTTTTTGTCTTCAGTGCATAGTCATTTCTATTTTACTTTTTGACAGATAGAGAGAGAGACAGAGACAGAGACAGTCAGAGAACCAAACTGTGGGAACTCCCCAGTTCAGCACGTGGGTCCTGCCTGGGCCGGAGCCGGGATTCGACCCCCGGTCCTCATGGCCTCAAAGCGAGTGCTCAACCCGCTGAGCCGTCCCGGCTTTCCCCCCATCACCATATGTTTGATTCCCCCTCCCTTCTCCCCCCCACCCATCTCTCCCACCCAC